>RQWE01000215.1:0-39194 GCA_004028395.1 Leptographium galeiforme
GATGATCGGCCGGGCCGAGGCGCCGTCGCGGAGCGCTGCGCCAAGCTCCGTTTCGGTCCGTGGCCAGACCGGCGTAGCTACAGGGTATACGGCCTAGGAAGGGGGCGTCCCTTGCTACAGAGCGGTCTAGGGAGAGAGAGGAGGGGAGGGGAGGCTAACCAGACCTAGGGCTATTAGGGTAGTGTTTAAGGAGGAGAGGGTAGGTAAGCTAGTAAGGGCTAGGGAGAGGGTAAGGCAGCTAGGGCTAGGTAGGTATGTAGCTGTAAGGTGGCTACCCTTATGGTTAGCGGCGGTAGGGGGGAGAAAGGAGAGGGTAACCTTACGAAAGGTTATAAAAGGAAAGGGTGTTTTAGCTAGGCTTTAGTTTAGGCTAAAAGGAGGAAAGGGAGGGAAAAAGGGAACGGGAAGAGGGGTAAAGCTTAAGATTAGCGCTTATAGTTTTGTTTTTAAAGTAGTAGTAAAAGTGTATTTTAAGATTTATTTACTATAAAGTAGCTATTAAATAATTAAATAGGCTAAGGCGTTATTATAAAGTATAATGCTATATTTTACTTTAGTTTATAGCTAAACTAGTAGCTATACTAATATATATAAGTATATAATGATTATATATAAAGCTATTTTTAGTATAAATTTATATTAATACGTTTAAAACTTTACTTTATACTTTTAAAAAGGTAGTTTATAAGATTAATATAGCTTATATAAACTTATATAAAAAGAAAGCTTTTAGCTTTAGTAAGGTAATAGTAGCTATAATAAACCGCTTTTATAGTTTATTAAAAAAAAGGCTATAGTAAGTAGGCTACGTTTACTTATATATTTAGTAATAATTTTTTTAATAAAGCTGTTATTTTATTATTATAGTATTTAGCGTTTATCTTCTTAAGGCCTGCGGTATAACTTTTTTATAGGTTATTATTAACATTTAAGTACATGCACGCAGCCCCTAGTACGTCGCGTACGCAACAGTCCCCCATAGTAAAACGTACGGTAATCTGTCCTATAGTAGACAAATTTAGCAAATCTCTATTATAGTAAGTAAAAAACGTAAAAAAACGCTAAAGGGCAAAAAAGCCTCTAAAAAAGCACGCATAACTGCGTCTTCTTTAACTTCTCCTCCTCCTCCCTTGTCGCCACTGTTGCTAATACAATACCTTATAATAAGCACTATTTTAAATAACTTTAAGCCCTTTAGCTTACTCTCTTTTAGCCGCTAAATTGCTAAATTACCTCCTACTTTATTTAAAATTTTTGTTTTATTTTACCCTTTAACCCTTATAAATAAATAGGTTAAACATATTAATAGGCGTAAGCTAAAGGACTAGCAGCCTACCTATGCAAAGGAGGTCTACTTTTTTTTTAGTATACTGCTTTATATAGGCTACTGCCGCCTTCCTTTAATGTAAGAGTACTAGAGCGCCTCTTCTTACAATACGCTATACATTATTACTAGATTTTTATCAAGAAACCGCTTTTCTAGACTGTACTAACGCTTTTATACATAGGATTTACTTAAACTAGCGGTCACTACGTTAGTTTCTAATAAAGTTAAAGGCTAGAGCGATTATATTTAAAATACGTTTACTACCTACTAAAGACCCTTATTAAAAGTTAGCGTTAACAAGGTTATAGTACGATTTACTAGTAAAAGTAAAGATATTATGCATATGCCTAGCAAGCCTATACCTATAGGGTATAAAGTTTAGGTTATTATAAACGCTAGCTACTTTTTAAAATATATTTTTTATTTAAAAGGTAACTGCCCTATTAAGTACGATTTAGTAACTTATCTAACTTTAGCTCTTACGCAAGGTATTATAATTAATTTCCTTTAAAAACTGCCTCCTTCGCCGTCTTTTACGTATAGCTACTACTGTTTTATAAACAACCTTTTCTTTACACTTAAATTATTTAACGAATTGCGTAATACTAGCATTGTAGCAATAGGGATAACGCGGTTAAATTAAGTAAATAGTAAGCAACTAGCAAGCTTAAAGGCGTAAGAAAAAAGTAAGGACTATATCCTTTAGGCAGGGTTAGAAAATTAATTTTTAGTATTAATTTACCCTTAAACTAAATTAATGAAAAAAATAATAATTTTAATTTGCCTTAAAATTGAATTAATTAATACTAAATTAATTAAAAAAATTAATTGTATATTTTATTTATTTACTTTTTAGCTAAAATTAATAATAAAAGTTTATTAAATAGAAGGCTAGCCTTATAAGGACTAAATATACGCTTATGGGCTTAGCGTTATAATACACTAAAAATTAATTAATTGTATTAATTGTATTAATTTAGTATTGATTTATTAATTTAATTTAGTATTAATTTGCTTTTTTAAAATTAATTTTAATTTTAGTACAATTAATTTAATTCAAGGTTAAAACTAAATTAATAAATTAATTTCATAACCCTGGCTACACCCTCTTCTTTATACTTTAAAAGATTTTACCTTTAGCTAACCTCTTTATAAGACTACTCCTTCTTAGCGGCTAACTACTTAAACTATAGTAATAAAGACAAATTAGTAGCTACTTAAGCTTAATAAGTTCGTTAAAGCTCTTTAAAGGAGAGCTAGCTTTAATTTAACTCTACTAAAAAAAGTATATAAAGAGTTAAATTTAGCCTAGTAACTGAATAAGCAGCTAAGGTTATACGTAAAGAAGGGAGTTTTACCTTTAAACTACTACTCTTGTACTATAAGTCTTATATCTATAGCTTAAGGTATAGTAAGAGTGCTTATTACTTTTAATGCACTAAACATATAAAGCGTAAAAAGGGGATAAGCTAAAAAGTAAAGCATATGTAAACTAAAGAACTATAATCTAAGGGCACTCTTTTAAATTAGTTAGCCGCCTTTAGTAGTATATATACTATAACTTATACTTTTTATAAAAAGTTTAGTTTTAATACTTATTAAAGGCTATAAATAAAACCTTTTACTACTACGTATTTATACTATAATAATAAGCGTACGCCCTTAGTAAACGATTATAAGTCTTTTTAATAAATATTAGCTTTATAATTAAATTCTCTTTATTAGCCTTTTAAAAGGCCTTTATAATAAAGTTAAGGTTAAACTGCTTTTAAAAGTAATTAGTCTTCTCTTTATTTACATAAAGCTACTATTAATAGTAAAGGGCCTTAGCTACGCCTTTTACTTTATAAATAAAGATATAGCTATGTAAGGAATGCTAATAAGCGTTAAAAACGGTAGGTAAGGCAGACTTAAACCTTAAAAAGGTAGCTAAAGGGTTTTATAGCTTTAAGTAACAATTAAAAACCAATTAAAATCTAGCTAAGAATGTATATAGGCAAGACAGCGAGCTAGCTTAAAAAGGCGCCTATCCTTCGCCTTAAGGGACCTAGGATTAAAGCTAGTATAATTTAGTAAAGAAAGGTAACAATTTTAAATTAGGTTAAAAACTATAAGGATACATAAAAGTAGCATTTTGTACTAATAGGGCTAGGGAAGAGTAAAGCTAACTAGGGTAAAGACAGTTAGTAGTATGAAAACATTTTAATAAAAAGTATTCAAAGTAATAAAAGTTGTTTAAAGAGTATAAGAAGTTTAATTAGTATTAATACTAGGCACGTTAAGCGCTATAACTACCTTAAACTTTCTTACTAAAGCTAGTAAGGACTAAGGACGCTTTTCTTTGCCTTATGTAAGAGTAGTTAGATTAGTACTTATAGTTATTGATTAATAAGTTAAAGGCTAGTAATAATTAAAGAGGCTTCATTAAAGAGGGGTATAAAAGAAGGAAGAAGAGACTATAAAAGGAAGAAAAAGGTACTAAGTATTTATACTACTTAAAGCTAAAGCCTGTTTAATTTACTTTACTAATTAGCCCCTTTACTAAAAATTAATTATTTAACCGCTAAGGAGCTAAACTAGCCTATAGGATAAGACGGAAAGTTCTTTAAGAATAATCGGTTTATATATTAAATTAAGTATCCTTATTAGGTGTTTAAATAGGTAGTGCGTAGTTAGCTAGCTTTTTACCCTAACTACGCTTTTAAGAACGGTTATAATAGTAACTATAAAAAGGGACTTCCCTAGCGTTAATATAAAAGGCGTATAAAAGTAACTAAAATTAAGCATTTTTAGTATTAACTATACCAACCATATTATAACCCTGTTTAAACTAAAAGGCAAACTCTTTAACAAGGCCTAGCTATTTAATTAGTAAATCGTTATAAGAATAATCTTAGCCCTTTAAAATATGCTTAGCTTAGTATAGTTCTTACCTTAAGTAAGCGCTTATATAATTAATTAGATTTAGCTTTTATAAAGTAAGAGTAATATAAAATATATAAAAAAGCGCTTCCTTATATTTTTTATTAATATTAACGACTGCTACTATATTTTAATAATAACTATTAAAAAGCTTAGAATTTTTATTAGTATAATCGTAAGACGTTAAACCTATATAGCAATGTATAAGTACTATTTATAAATTACCTTGCCTTAACCTAGCTAATCTAGCTAAATAATAAGTATAAGTATAAAGAGGTTTTAATTACTTAGTAACCTAAGAACTTCCTTATAAGCTATACGTCCTTAAGTATGTTTGATTTTTTTAAAGACTATTTATCTTTAATTAAACTAGGCTTAATAACTAGGTATGCTTAAGTCTTATAATTACTATTATTCGTTCGTCGCCACTTTACCTTACCTACCCCTAAGACGGCTACACCGCCGTTTTATCGCTATAGCAAGGTAGTTTATTGCTTAAAACACTTATATACTACAGAAAAAAAGGAGATATTATAAGCTCCTTAACGTTTATGCGCGCGCTACTACGCCGTAAGATAATAACGACCTCTTAACTACCTTTATTTACCTATTATAACAAACCTAACAAGCCCGTCCCTCCTACCCCCTTTCCCTCCCCCCCTAACTATAACCGCTAATTAACCTGTAAACGCGCCTACCTCTTCCTAAGTAATAGTAATAGTAATAGTAACGACAAGCTTACTACCTTTAGCCTTAAGCGTAACGCGGCTACTACTACTAATAATAACATCTTTAACGCTATTGTAATTACTAGCTTTAATAATAATAATAATAATAATAACAATAACTTTTACCTAATTATACCCCCTTTTAACCCTTTAAAGAAGACAGCTTAGCTAACCTTCCTTTATAAGGCGCTAATCACCTTTAACCTTTTAGCCTAACTATTAGTACTTTATATTAGTTTCTAGCCTATACTAGGCTAAGTTTTATACCTATAACAGTGTAACCAGTACCATTAGATAGCGCGGGCTTAGCGCTTTACGGCAGTATACGGTTTATACTAATACGCTTAGTAGGCAACCAGTAAATCCTATTACCGTTTAGGTAGGGCCTTATAGGCCTTACAGCGCTTACGACCGCTAAGCTACAGCGCCTAGTCGGACTTATAGCGCATAGCTAGCCACCTACCCTATAGCGCTCTCTAGCGCGTAGCTAATAGCTAAGCCTACAGGTTATATAACTAAGTTTATAGGCAAAGGCCGCTAGTCCTATTACGGTATAGCGCCACTTCTAAATGCAGTACGTTGCTATAGTAACATTAGGCAGTAGGTTACGTTACCTACAGCCTCTACCCCTCCTCCTACCGGCCATAAGGTAGGGAGAAATCCTACCTTTCCTTACAAATAGAGTAGCTATTGTAATATACGGTTTTTACGCCTAATTTATTACCTTTTAAATGCACGATTAATCCTTACACAAAATCTATTAATTCCGCACATATACTTTACTGCTAGACCGCCGACTAAATACGTACTAGCGCTCTAGCAATTCCTATAGAGTCTAACGAATTTAAGCTTAGGATAAAGCGTATTACTATACAGTACTACTACGTAAGAGATCTAATTAAAAGCCGCTAAATTACAATCTAGTACGTGTAGTCTAGTAATAACTTAGCAAACCTTTTAATAAAGCCTGCTACCCGGACTATAACTAAAAACTTGCTGCCTAGATTGTTAAAAGCATTACTAAAAGCAGCGTAAACCGCAGCTTAGTAACAGCCCTTAAAGGCCCTCCTTTTAACGCGTTATTTACGTTGTTTTTACTTGTTTTAAGCCTCCTCCTATTACTAAATTAAACGACTAACAAGACTTTAAATCTTATCGATTTAAAGCCTTAAGGGGAGTGTTATATAACCTATTACGTAGGAGGTTATATGCCTTATATACGTAACCTAGTATAGGGATATTAGCGCCTCCTATGCATTACCTTAGCTTTAATGAATTTATGCCCTTTTTATACTATAAATCTAATTAGTTATAACAGTTTAATATAAATTTATAAAGCTAGAGTAGGGTAAAGGAGGCGGTAATATCCTCTTACTAGGTTACGTATATAAGGTATATAACCTTATATATAATAGTTTATATAACAATACTTAAAGAATAAGTAACCCTCTTTAACGTAAGTAAGTAGCCAGTCCTTTAAATTACACCTATTAATATATTAAACCTATTTATATATACTAAGGAGGCACGGTAAAACAAAGTAAAGATTTTAAATAAGGAAAGTATAACGCCTGCCCTCTAAAAGGAGGCACTAATACGGGCGGCGCGCAGGGCGCGCGCAGGGAGTGCGCTAGATGCGCGCAATAGGCCGCTAGCGCAAGTGCCAGGGCGCATGTACAGGACTGTAGGATGAGGTCACGTGACAGGTCACGTGACCCGCACGGACCACTTGGTGCGGACAAATAGAACGCACAGGCCAGGCGCACGGGCCACCTAAAAGAGGGGCTGCGGCCCTCCTACGGTAGGCCTGCGCCCTGCCTACGCCCTTAATATATACGGCCTCCCGCACCCCCGTAGGGGTAAGGAGGCAAGAGTTAGCCATTAAATCTAACTCCCTTCTCCTCCTAATATTAAGATACCTCCTCCTTTGCTTAATTTACCTAGTCTTACTAAGTATACCTATAATAGAAAAAGGTAATTTAAAGAGTTAGCGGTAAAAAGGAAGTAGGTAAGAGGCTTTTACTTTAAGCTATTTAAAAGGGTATTTATAGTATTGTATTATAGCGGTAATAGCGGCGAGGAGGAAGGATTTGTAGTAGTTAAGTGTTATGTAATCTATTACGTAAGAGGTTATATACCTTATGCATATAACCTAGCGGGAGGATATTAGCGCCTCCTATGCCCTACCTTAGCTTTAATAAATTTATACCCTTTTTATACTATAAATCTAATTAGTTATAACAGTTTAACAGGTTATAAGCCTAAGACGTCTTTAATCTAGTATTAAGAAGACTCTAACCTTTTTAGCTAAGTAACGGTCTAAAGTAACTATTACTAGCTTCCTAAACACTTTTAGCAAGAGACTACAACCTGTTATTAGCTAGTATCGTTGCTTTAAGACCCTTTTTAACTAACTAGCAGTTTAGAGTTACTATTAGCAGTTTCTTAAATATTTTAGCGAAAAACTATAACCCTTTTTAGCTAGTATTACTAACTTTAAAACCTTTTTTTTCCTTAACTAAAGCAAACAATAAAGATGTTAGCACTAGAAGGATTAGGCCTGCTTACTTTTAGCGGCCTGTTACTACATTTTTTCCTACCTTTACCTACCTCTTTAATTTAAAGGAGTATAGTAAATCTTTAGAGGTAGGAGGGAGGGATAACCTTACGCTAGCAAATAGCATGTAAGCGGCTATAAACGCTCCTTTACGTTTGCTTATACCTAACGTAGCGCTAAAAAAGGAGTAAACGCAGCCTAGTAACGGCCCTTAAAGGCCTTCTCTTTTAGACGCGCTGTTTACGTCTGTTTTTTCTTTCTCCTTTTAATAAGACTTTAAATCTTATTAATTTAAAGCCTTAGGAGGAGTGTTATATAATTTATTACGTAAGAGGTTATATGCCTTATATACGTAATTTAGCGGGAGGATATTAGCGCCTTTTATGCCTTACCTTAGCTTTAATAAATTTATACCCTTTTTATACTATAAATCTAATTAGTTATAACAGTTTAACAGGTTATAAGCTTAAGACGTCTTTAATTTAGTATTAAAAAGACCTTAACCTTTTTAGCTAAGTAATAGTTTAAAGTAACTATTACTAGCTTTTTAAACACTTTTAGTAAAAGACTATAACCTATTATTAGCTAGTATTATTACTTTAAAACCCTTTTAACTAACTAGTAGTTTAAAGTTACTATTAGCAGTCTTTTAAATATTTTAGTAAAAAACTATAACCCTTTTTAACTAGTATTACTAACTTTAAAACCTTTTTTTTCCTTAACTAAAGTAAATAATAAAGATCTTAGTACTAAAAGGATTAAGCCTACTTACTTTTAGCAGCCTGTTACTACATTTTTTCTTACCTTTACCTACCTCTTTAATTTAAAAAAGTATAGTAAATCTTTAAAGGTAAAAGGGAGAGACAACCTTACGCTAGCAAACAGCATGCAAGCAGCTATAAACGCTCCTCTGCGTTTGCTTACACCTAACGTAGCGCTAAAAGAGGAGCAAACGCAGCCTAGCAACGGCCCCTAAAGGCCTTCTCTTTTAGACGCGCTGTTTACGTCTGTTTTTTCTTTCTCCTTTTAACAAGACTTTAAATCTTATCGATTTGGAGCCTTAGGGGGAGTGTCGTGTAATCTATTACGTGGGAGGTTATGTGCCTTATGCACGTGACCTAGCGGGAGGATATTAGCGCCTCCTGTGCCCTACCTTAGCTTTAATGAATTTATGCCCTTTTTATACTACAAATCTGATTAGTTTTGACGGTTTAACATTAAGCGTTGTTTTAAAGGTTTTTTTTACCCTTTAGCAGACTCTTACGGTTTTTGCTAACTGTTATAAAGATTTACTAAATTTGTTGACTAGAAGACAGATTACTGTACGTTTTACTATGGAGGGCTGTCGCGTGCGCGACGTATAGGGGTACGCGCGCATGTACTTAAAAGTTAACAAAACGCACTAATTCGGTATTAATTTAGGCCTTAATGAGATAGTTTCTAAGGGGGCCGTGTAGAGAAGGCCTTTTTGTAGGCTGCTACCTCTTAGGCTACCCCCCTGCCTTTATAAACAGGGCTCTCTTGTAGTGCTAAATATGCTTTAAGGAATTTAATATTTAATATCAATATTTAATATTAATATTAAATTCAGATATTTTTTGTACTTTATGTACTGCTTGTATACGGGTCCCTAACAAGTCACGTTTTAGGGCTCGATGCTTATGTCCTTGGGCGCGATAATCCGTCCATTCTAATATTAGCTACTGGCTTACGCTTGCCAAATCAATCCAAGGAAGCCCCCCCTCAATAGACAGGCTAGGATCCACAAAACGGCGCGCTACCCAATCATTCCTCCTTAAAAATTCACCTAAAATGCTCCGAATCCACAGGCTTAAACGGTGGCGCCTCACTGTTCTTCCGTCGCCGTCTTCCAGTTTTGCATCACCGCCATCATCTGTCTATCTTTATTGCCATCACGAGATTTACAACCTCATTCGTCTCGTTTATCGGCGATCTTTGGAGTCGTTTTTAGCTCGTCGTCACTGATAGAGCCTCAGCACTTCCCCGTTCCATTTTCACATCTCCAAGCCCTCAATATTATCTAGAGAGATTACGTATACCAGACCGACGACTGACGCTGGAAACCGCCCGCTTAGGTATCGCCAATCTGGAGTACAATACAGACGGCCGTAACATACCGATGTTGTGACCGACGACAATCTCCGCACCATCACAACTGCGCCCGCTTCGACCATACACCCTGTTTGCCAATCACACATGTACCATGTCCACCGCCGTCAAACGTGCTTGCGACGCTTGTCACCGCCGCAAGGTGAAATGCGACGGTGTCAACCCTTGCCGAAACTGCTTCTCAGCTCAACTTACCTGTACCTACAATGCCATTCCTCAAAAGAAGGGCCCCAAGGGCTCTCGCGCTAAGGTCATCAGCGAGCTGCGCGAAACACAGCGCCAGTCGAGCCTATGTGCCAAAATACATAGCCGTGTCAGTGGCAGCATCCCACAATCGGTTACCACGCTCTCCCCAACGCCTGGGCTTCTTACGAACGAGATGGCTCGCACATGTGTCGACTTTTTTTTCGCGAACATGCACCAGACAATGCCCGTCCTGGACCGCCAACGACTCGAGCTGGATACCATGACCACAGACAGCACGATGGACACATATTGCCTGCTAGTTTCTCTCAGTGCATTTATGATGTTGCAGCCAGGTATTTCCATCTCCGGCGCGGACCCTTATGGACCAGAGAGTATGCCGGGGGGCTCTATAATGACCGCCACTCTACTTTTGGACGAAGCCACTCGGGTGCGAAAGGGCTATGACTATTACCAAAACCCAAACCTGTACACGATTGTTGCCAGCTATTTTCTATTCGGCTGTTACTACGGCCTGGATATGCAGGACAAGGCCTGGCTCAGTCTTCGCGATGCCACAAGCTTGGTCTGTATTGTGCGCATGAATAAGGAAGAGTCATATCTTGCCTGGGACAATGTGGAGGCTTCGTGCCGCCGCCGCCTTTACTGGTTGCTGTTCGTGGCGGAGCGCTCATACGCCCTCCAGCACGACCGTCCACTGTCACTGAAGGCGTGTATCCGCCCACCTTCAGCCGATCTTCCTACTCTCACTCTTTCGCACCAACCCACAATGTTCTGCCGGCTTGTTGCGATGTTCCGCCCCTTTAACGATTCATTTGTCGATATTTGGAATGCGACCTGCACTGCATGCTCTCCGTCATATTTGGCTTCCCTTCGGAAGCAGCATGCAGATATGCTAGCAGCTTTGGCCAGCGCTGATCCTCAACTTGGAGATGCGGTACTGAATCACCGCTGGCTTCAGGCTCTCGTTTGGCAGATCAATTTGGCCAACGGCAGTGGAACAGCTCATGGGAATGACATTGGCAATTATCAGTACTCGATGGTGGATGTTTCCAGGGAGATTGTTCCCATGGTGGCGGCGTTTTCGGCTCAAAGTAATACTGGCTTGCTAGGGTCTCGATTGGTATGTCATACAACCGACATCTTGCTAGAGAACCTGCTCATGTCTCTGATCCTAACGTTTGATAGATTGAAAACCTTCTTACGATCACGAGCGATCTCATTGACATTCTCCCCCTACTTCCGTCTTCGAGCAACCCGTTCGCCACTGGGCCCGGCGAATATCTGGTCCAATTGTCAGACATTATAGCCATGTTGCGTGTTGGGGAACATCGATTCGCCCCGCTTTTACTTGCCAAGGTGCACGATATTCTTCCTCGTCTGGCGAACCCGATGCTTCAGTCCACCCCAGAGACTGCTTGCGACATGGATATTTTCGACGGCTTCGGAAGCGCGGGGATGGCGAACCCGCCTTGCCTCGGTATGGACGAGTACGAGGCCGGAGGATCGAGTTCAACCAGCGCTGCATCTCATGAAGTTCCATCTCCATTTACTTCCCCGCCTCCTATACTATCACCTAGTATGGACTTTGCCCGTAATTTCAACGCTATGCCTGATATGGCGTTGCACCGCCCGTTAATCACCAGCAATGTTTCTCTTTCCCATGTTACGACGGAAAGTACCGACCAAAATCGGGCGTCGCTGCCACCGGCACAGCAAATGCCGTCACAAGTGCAGCAGCCATCACACCCCACACAACAGCAGCACCACCTCCATCTTCGTCACCGCATCCAAGATATACAACTTGCACAGTATCCTCAACGGCGGTGTTCGCACCAGGCAGTACCACAACAAGTCTTGGAGCAGCAGCAGCAGCAACAGAAACAACCTTCATCCTCGATTTTGCACAGCCTCGGACCGGCTCCAGTCGACGGCACGCAAATGCGTGCGCGGGCGAATCACAATTCGATCCTAAAGCCAAGCATAGGTGCGGAGACTCGATCTGTCGATCCGGCCAAGGGCATGGCGGATGTTCTGGGCGGCCAGTCTTTTGGCAGTTCTGCGAATGATATACGCACAGGAGTAAATGCTAGTGGCCTCAACACTTGTGACCAACTTCAGCGACACGGAAGCTTCACAGTACCGCCCCAACAATTCGGCTCGGTGGCCGAGTACCAACCCCGGCAACGTGCTAATTGCGACACCAGGGCTATTGGCACTTTGGATGTTATCGACGACCTTCAAACCGAAATAGACTACAATACCTTAGGATAGTCAAGGGTCTGGCATTATCTCGGAAAGTCGCAGTGTCCGGAACTCTCTCCCCATAAGACTTTGTCGGTACTCACTGCCGCTGGGCGGCTTCCATCTTCTCTCCTGGACTGGCGCGCTCATTCACTTGCACGTTGGGCTGCCTTGGCTGGAGGGCGGCGAGTGTCCTATCAATTTTGCTCAATGTCATTTCACTGCTTTCGGGAATTACACAGCCGGTTTTAATTCTTAGCGTTGTCCTTCCACACCTAGTATGGCATGCCTGTAGGCTTCTATTTGGCCTATTATGATCTAAACGTTCTGTCTTCGCGTTTTGTTTGGATTGGGTTGTAACTCAGTGCGAGTAGAGCAGTCTTACGCGTCCTGCTTATCTGTTGTTTCTGCCGTTTCAATTATACAACCAATACAATTATACACATATGCCACGGGGTGGCCGGGTATTGGTGTTGTACTCAATTTGTTAGCGTTGCTTTGGGGAATATATTTTGGTCCATTCCACTTTCCACGCCTCCTGAGGCCATCTCTCGTGTGATATGTGTATGACCTCAGGTTTGTATTTCGAATCGCAAATGACGCTACCAAGTCGGCATCGGATCATATCCTATGACACATTGAGGATAACCCTTCCTTCCACACAAGAACCCTAAACTCCTAACTCCATAGACATATCCCTTTCGACATATTTCCTTTCGCCGCTAGTCTCATATCTCATTCCCCTTATTTGCTGACCTTTTTCGTTGACTTAGCAGTGCCGATGTGTGTGCTGTGTACCTATACTCGACAGATGTCTGCGTTAGCCATATCGTGGTCATGCACCACGGATTACATATATGTCTAAGTTTTACCTTAGTAGCAAATCGCAAACTCGTGATCGTCTCCTTCAAGTGAGCCTCCATGAGGCTAACCATGACGAACATGAGCGTCTTGGAGTTACCACCCAGCGAATATTGCAACAAGTGCGTGAGTTTTGAGTTTCGATATGGGACGTGAGAGGCACCTCTACCGAGGGCCTCAATAACATCACCCAGGCATGCCAAGCTCTTGTTGATATTCTGCGTCTCCTTCATGCGGTCACCCTCGGCACCGCTCTGTTTCAATCTCTCTGAACCGGCAAGATCCACGAGATTGAGCGTCCCTTCACAGCGCTCACCCGTGGCTGTGTTTTCTCCAACCAACTTCAGTATAAATACTGAATGCGACCTCGACGAACGTTCGTTCATTTTTGTTGCAGCAACAGAACGGTTTCTCTGGGCTGACTGAATCAAGGAGTCGACCTGATCTGCCGAGTCAAGTCGCACAGTCTTGCAATTTATCACAGTTGTCGACTTGCGCGTTTCGTCATGCCGTATTTCCAATTTCTTTCTCGAGTCGGCATCCTTCCCACCGATAGCACCAACTGAGCCACAAAGCAGGTCGTTCAGCTCCTCATTGTATACCTCGATAAAGCTCCCTTCCATCGTGTAATTCCACGACCTCTCCTCAAGATGCCGAATGCTTTCATAGATCATGTGGGTGGCGCGGGGGATTATACCATCTTGAGATGCCATCGTGTATGTTTTTCCGGATCCAGTCTGGCCGTAGCAAAAAATGCATACATTGTAGCCATCCAGTGCACTCTGCACCAACTGCGCTATTTCATTGAACACTTCGTCATTGAGCACGCCCGGCCCAAATATACGGTCGAATTCAAACGGCACTGTTTTCCGGCTAACAACTCCGAGGCTGTTCTTTTCCTCTGGCCCTGTCACTTCGATCTTCGAGGAAGTCGTCTTCGCATCCGGGTAAGCAATGTGTATGTTCCCGCTGTCGGCCATCTCACTCGGAGGCCGAACACGACACATCACCCGGATGTTGCCCTTGAGCTCTTGGTATTTGTTGAAAATAACCCGTCGCTCTGTCTCTTCCTTCGCCAGCTTCTGCTGAGCCACATCAGCCAACCGAATGGCATGTTGCATACGTTTCTCCATGTCGGAAAACTGTTCTGACTGTTCCTTGCTGTCTGACTTCAAAAAGTCCACTTGCGCTTGGAGCGCTCGAATCCTCTCCTCAAACCCCATGCTTATAACCGATGCTTCAGATAATTGCCTGCGCAGTGCATCATTCGTTGACCTTTCCAGATCCAAGCCCAGTTGTAACTCATTTGATGCCGCTCGTAGAAGTCGTAACTCTTGGTCCTTTTCTTGAATCGTAAGGCTAAGATCGTGCTGTTCCGTTGCCAATTTGACCTTGGTCCTGGTTATTTCCTCAGAGGCGCGCCTTTTTTCCTCGTCGAGTTCGGCTTGATGCTTTCTCTGCAGGTCGTGCAGCTTGTTACAATGTTCGCGAGATAATTTTTCTGATTCATCTTTGAGTTTCCAGTGCAGATCGTCCAGTTTCCGTTGGTATTGGCGGGCCTGCTCCTCCAGCTGATAGCTTCTCTCTCTTTGTTCCTTCTCGGTCGTCATTATAGCGGATTGAAGTTGTAGGCTCATCGAATCCATGCTAGCCTGAAACGACTGGTTTTTATCTTCAAGCTCGTCCCGCTGCCGCTGGAGGTCATTTGCTGTATACCAGACGTTAGTAACACAAGCCATCGGCCCGGATGTTATCATGCTGCAGAGATATTACCTCTGGTCTTTGCCAGATTTATCACTACTTCCAGCGAGTTCCGTTCAGCGAGTGACTGGCTCATCACATCCCTCAAGCCAAAGAACTGAGATTCAACTTCGCGAAGACGTTCGTCAACGTCTAAAGCTGTAATAAAAGCACGTTAGAACCTGGGTCAAAAGCTTTCCTTTCGTTGCGTAGCTAGTCTTGTTAACGACGGGCTTCCGTCGACGCGAACTAGCTCCTTTTCCTTGATAGGGTCTTGGAAGGTACGTAGGCGTACACGCTCCATTCCTGTGCCGAAATGTGGTCCAGAGCTTTCTTGGATGCACAGCGACAAGGCCTTGTCTGGC
Source organism: Leptographium galeiforme (assembly GCA_004028395.1). NCBI lineage: Eukaryota > Fungi > Ascomycota > Sordariomycetes > Ophiostomatales > Ophiostomataceae > Leptographium > Leptographium galeiforme. Next base: position 15,079 of record RQWE01000215.1, read on the forward strand.
CCGCTAAAATTTGGCCTTATGCCACACGAGAGGCACCGCAAGATCAACACGCATGGGGTTGATCTACACGGCCGCTGCATCACCAGAGTCATGTAAAAAAGGGTAGTACTGCACCTTTGTTTGTCGTTTCATCCGGATGCAGACTATGCTGGTTACTCTTTCGATTACATTGGTCTAGTGCAGTGGCCGGCCTTGAACAGGCCCCTTGGACTCGGCGGCCCATACCGATAGATTTGGAGAAGGTTGTGCGAGTCGAATACGCCACACCCGAGGCCTTTGTTTGTTTCAAGTTCTGCTGTTGTAGGTAAGAAATGAGTGCTCTGCACCATGGTGAAATAGAGACTTGCCTTCGGAGCCAGCGTAGCAATCGATTTGCCTCTCAGTGAAGTAACAGGAGGGGTAGCAACAACAGGACAAACACCGACAATGAAGCTTCCTCTATTATATTCTCCCAGGTGTCCTATCGGCACTGGCCGCTTTGCATCTGGTTGTGACGCTATGTCCACGTATAAGTAAAACATTCCGACTCAACACGGTTACTGTCACATAAACAGACCCTCGACATGTCGTTGACAAGCGCGCGGGAGGTGGTGGGGGAGGGGGAAGGGGGGGGAATGGGCTCACGAGCATCCGGAGCAGTTCGCTTCACCGCTGGGCGCGCAAGGTCTGTCACGGCAGATGATTTGGAGAGAGAGTTGCGTAGCGATTCGGGCATCTCCTGTAGCCCAGAAGCTGCAGTAGGTCTTGGATGGGGAATCTTCGACTTATGAGTCCCCTGGGTATGTTTCTATTAGCATTTCCGATTAAGAAATTAGCTAGACAGGCAATACGCATAATTGTGCAGAGAGCTGAACCAGGTACAGATTCTGTGAGCCATACCGTTTGGACTTGGTCATCCATCGTGAAGTAGTACAAAGCTTGAGCGTGCTGAAGACGCCACTCTAGCGAAGCAAAGAGCGATATAGGAGGGCAGGAAGTGCCCACAGTAGAAGAGAGCCAAATATGCACGTATGGCCTGAGGATGTGTGACCGGCAACGTATTTCAAGCGATAATAGTGAGATAGATTGTTTGTCCAATGGCAGAATGGATTTCTGAAGCAAAGAAACGTGATTCTTCCCGACACACAAGTTTGTTTACTTACCGTTGCGATTAACAACCGATTTCGATAAGGAACGCCACATGACCTCAGCCACATGTTATCTATTTCCTGTGTCTGAGAACCGAATTAATAGTATCATTATATATGCTGCACTACAAAGAGGTTGATATTAGCAATGTTATTGCCGATATGATGTAGGATAAAATTGGAGTGCTTGTACTGTACAGAATATCACCATTCAGTAACAATCGCTAGATCTTCACAGGAGCCCCTTACTATAGCAGTTGCTAAACAACTCCCAGCGGTTGATGCTCCGCATTGCAAAGCCTAAACCCATGGTCACGTGTTGCGCGCGCACCTAGTAAAAGTGCACCGCGTATCTATCCGCCTCCCAGATTTTCACATGCTAATTCATCTTCATCTTAAACAGTTGGTTGATGTAAAATCATATTCCTAGTTCTCAGCTTCTATCCGATCCTGTTAACTTTTTCCTTTTCATTCACCAGCATGGAGAAGTTTTCGCGTTTTCGAGACAAAGGTATACATGATCTCGTTGCACGCCCTGTACACTTGGGCTCGAAGCATGCTTCGTTAAATTTAATAGACTGACCATTCGTCGCCTTCAGGCTCTGGTGTTTCTCCCTTCATCCCCATTAAAACGCCGTTATCTACGCTTTCAGCTTTTGTACGGATTTGCGTCTTCGCGTTGCGACTGGCTCCGTTTATCGCGTATACCGCCACCTACTTTATGCTCTTGCACAATCTCCCTTTACCGACGGCTGTGCGCAAGGTTTTACTCTGGGGTGTGGTCATCATTCCAGGAATATGGTGGGTAGACCTGCAAATCGACGGCGTCAAACGTGGACATCTCTCCCAGCAACCATCGTCACGTGTACCAAGGCCTGGCTCTGTTATTGCCTCCAGTTTTACATCGCCCGTCGACGCCCTATATCTCGCTGCTGTCTTCGATCCCATCTTCACCGTATCATACCCCCAATCACGTCAAGTCTGTCGTGTTACTCTTTTTCGGGCAATGGTACAGGCTATAAGCCCTAACCAGTTGTTGCTCTCTCCAAAGGCCGGGGCAACGGATTTAGGCACACTAATTTCGGACAACCCTGATCGAGTGGTCGTCGTCTTTCCCGAGTGTTGTACGACGAACGGTAAAGGTGTCATTCCATTTAGTCCGTCCCTGCTCGCCGTTCCTACCTCTGTCAAGATATTTCCAGTCAGCATACGGTATTCTCCGTCAGACATAACGACGCCAATTCTGCGAGCTTGGTCAACCTTCATGTGGGATCTTCTCAGCAAGCCGACACATTCTGTCCACGTTCGTATCGCGGAGAGTATGGAAAATACGGCGAGGCCGGACAGCAGCAATGTTTCGGCTGGTGCAGGACACAACCAACTCCACCTGGGCAGTGATCAATATGGGAATAATCTAACTCATGAAGAGCGTTTTGTTTTAGACCGTGTCGCGGACACGTTAGCAAGACTGGGTCGCAACGTAAGAGTTGGCCTTACTGTACGAGACAAAGCGGCGTTCATGGACGCTTGGCAAAGACCGAGGAAGAGTTGAATTATATAGCCCACAAACGGTGCGCCGATGCAACTCCGTATCCCATAGATTGTCTGTATACCTATAGTATCTAATATGGTCGTTTTAAAAGCAACCTTAGTTTCATAGGCAGTGTAGATCGCCACCGCGATAGCGGGGTTAGCCAATAATAGTCCGACTAGATGCTCTGGCCGCTGATGCCCAGCCTGTGCGACTTGTATGACGCGCTGGGTACGCCTGGGCTAGTCTGGGCTAAGAGACGAGCCCGGAAACGAGTCCGCCACCGTATTGCTACAAACCCAACGCGAGAGAAAGCAATAAAAGATTGAGCGTATGTCTGATATGCATGTACGACACCCTAAAGGCGGTCTGTCACACACCCCAGACTGGCATTGCTCACCAGCGCGGCATACTTCTTCAGTGTGCCTCTTGTTGCACTTGGAGGCGGTGCCCTCCATGCCCTCCGTCTCTTTTCCAACTCTTCCTGTGGCACGTCCAGATCTACAACCCTTTCCACAGCATCAATGACAATGCGATCGTTATCCTTGACCAGGCCAATCGGACCACCTTCCATCGCTTCTGGGACAATGTGACCAATCAAAAAGCCATGGCTACCCCCAGAGAAGCGACCGTCTGTAAGCAGGGCCACATCCTTACCGAGGCCGGCGCCCATTATCGCCGAACTTGGTTTCAACATTTCCGGCATCCCTGGGCCTCCTTTAGGCCCCGAATACCTAATAACGACAACTGTTTTTTCTCCTTTCTTAATATCTCCTCGTTCAAGAGCAGACACAAAATCGTCCTCCGCGTCATAGCACTTTGCCGTCCCCTCAAATCTAAGTCCCTCCTTTCCAGTGATCTTGCCAACCGACCCGCCTGGAGCTAGCGAGCCTCGCAATATTTGAAGATGGCCTGTTGGTTTGATGGGATTGTTCATCGGCCGTATGATCGGCTGGCCTTCCGGAAACCCCGAAAGAGATGCAATGTTTTCTTTCAGAGTCTTGCCAGTCACGGTCATTCCGTCACCTTTGATGACACCTTCCTCGACCAAAAACTTGAGAAGAGCCGGGGTTCCGCCAATCTTGAACAGATCTTCGAAAACATATTTGCCCGATGGCTTGAGGTCGGCCAAAAATGGTGTTCGATCAGAAACGGCCTGAAAGTCATCGATAGTAAGTCTCACTCCGACTGAATCTGCAATGGCGATAAGATGTAGAACCGCGTTCGTGCTGCCGCCGAGAATAGTGACAACGACCATGGCCTCTTCAAAAGCTTGTCGAGTCAATATATCTGTGGGTCGAATATCCTCCTTTAAAAGATTCCGTATCGCGCTGCCCACAGCTTCACACTCGGCTTTCTTAGATGGATGCTCGGCTGGGGAACTGCTGCTTCCTGGCAAGGTCATTCCCAGAGTCTCGATGGCACTGGCCATTGTGTTTGCTGTATACATTCCGCCACATGCTCCGCCACCAGGACAGGCATGGCGGATGATATCGAAACGCTCTTCCTCCGTGATAGTCCCAGAGATGTATTGACCATAAGCCTGAAATGCGCTGACGATATCCAATGGTTGACCGCTCTGACCACATCCGGGCCGAATGGTTCCGCCGTAGACCATAATGCTAGGGCGGTTCACGCGACCCATGGCCATAAGGACGCCGGGCATGTTCTTGTCACAGCCAGGTATGGATATGTTTGCGTCATACCACTGGCCGTTCATGACGGTTTCGATACTGTCCGCAATGATTTCGCGGCTTTGGAGAGAGAAACGCATGCCTGTCGTACCCATGCTTATGCCGTCCGAAACGCCGATAGTGTTGAAACGAAAAGGTATTAGGCCAGCCTTGGCAACCGATTGTTTAACAAGGTCGGACAGGTCCATCAGGTGCATATTACATGGGTTCCCTTCGTACCAAACTGACGATATGCCAACTTGTGCCTTATTCATGTCATCTTCATCTAGACCGGTTCCGTACAGCATAGCCTGGGATGCACCTTGCGACTTGGGTTGAGTAATCTTTGCTGACACCTTGTTCAGCTTGTCATCTGACGCTGCTTGTCTGGCTGTTGTTCCCAAGAATGACCGACAATGGCTATCGCGGGAGGCGAGGAATAATGTCAGATACGATGTATTCTCCCAATCATACTTGCAAGTACGTACAGTAATGGGGAAATTCGTGCGTATCTGCTCCCAGTCATGACAATGCTTCTGGGGCCTGCAGAGCCTACCCCAGAGGCTCTGGAGAACATCGAAGAGAACATATGTGTTTGTTCGTAGAGCAGCGCTGTTCGTTATTAGGAAGGCGGCGAAGCTTTCAGTAAATTTCCCCCTCCTTTGGGACACTTGTGGAAAATATCGTAAACAGCGTCTGCTTTTCTCAATAATAGCTGAGATGTTATCCACATCACAGAAGGGCTTGGTCTGGGAACCTTCGCAATGCGGTGAGTCACTGTCTTCCGGTAGTTGCATAAACGAGAGGGTAAGACGGAAAGTTGCCTGGGATAGTTACGGAAGCGAAGTTGTCTGGCAGAATTGAGGGAAATTTTTCCTGACCGCCTAACCCTACCAACCAACTCATTACCCTGCTAAATTGAATACAGTATGTATAATTGGCCGACTGGCTGTGGCGTTCACTCTATGCGCGCTCCTAGTGCTAGCCCGACAGTCCCATTAATGAGGACTGCTCTCTAAGGGGCTGTACAAGGAGAGACCTTGGCAGGGATCCAGGGGATGCTGCGTAGGTCTGATCAGGCGCAATCTAGCGAAGGCAAGGCCTTTGTGAAGATCTGGTGATTGTATTCGTGAAGTATATTGTTGATGGTGGCCAGACTGCGTTGTGCGCAGTCTGGCGCCATCACTAGGTCTAGCCCTAGTATGGATGCCTGATATTCCAGGTATCCACATGGCTACCAAGGCTTGATATCTGCATATTGATGGGCAGCAGGAGCGAGGGAGCGAAAGTGGGGTTCCCACTGGTAACTTAAACATTATCAATGGGAAGGGAGATAGCTGAGGTGGTCTTAACAACCACCAATTGAGGGATATCTACGAAGTGATTAACGTGCAGCTGGAGTGACGACGGTATTAATATTCACCTGTCCTACATACCGAAAGGGGCTTAATCCGGCGCGTCCCCTCTAGCAACCTCTCATTGGACAGGCGTTTGCTCTGTAGACTGTTTTTGCTCATCTTGAGGCCTTTTGATCAAAATTTCGTCCACAATTCCGTATTCTTTAGACTCCTCTGCAGTCAAATATTTATCCCGCTCCATCATGTCATTGATACTTTGGAGGTCGTATTTCTCGTATCCAAAGGCTTTGTTCAAATGGCCACGAACGATATCGTTTACCTGACAGCGTATGCGCTGGATCTGATTTGCATAGATGAGGATGTCGGCTGCAGGACCTCTAGTTCCACCTAACGGTTGGTGGACCATAACCGAACTGTGTGGGAGAGCAAATCGTTTGCCTGCCTCGCCTCCTATCAATAGAACAGCTGCCATAGATGCGGCCATGCCGATGCAAACGGTCGACACTGGGGATCTGATATAGGACATGGTGTCGTATATGGCCAGTCCAGAACTGACCTCACCGCCAGGTGAGTTAATGTACATTGTGATGGGTTTGTCTGGGGCGTCTGATTCTAGCCACAGTAACTGAGCTACGATAGCAGCCGAAACTGTGTCGTCGACCGGGCCATTTAAGCAAATAATGCGTTCCTATATCATCGAATGCTACCAGTTAGTCGGGCAGAGAGACTGAGCTGGGCGTAACATATACCAGCCCGTACCTCTAACAATTTTGAAAATACGTCAGCTAACTGTTGTTAGTCAGCTGATCCCATTAAAACTGAAGCTTTAAGGAAACAAACATGTCTTCCAACCCCCATTCTGAATTATTGTTAGTGTGTGTTTCGATCTAGAATATACGGAAGGAACTCGTACCGTGACTTCGGTAATATACGGCATTGGTATGGATGAAGTGGGCCGGGCCGACACGGAGAAGGTGCTAAGCATCGATACCGGACGCCATGATCGCGTAGCGACTGCTTCGTAAAGTTTGGTGGTGGCACGTAGGTAATTCATACCTGCGATTTAAACCTTGCTTCTGTGTATTCGGAGTCCTTAGGAGTTCGTCTTACTCGTTTGCAGCTGCGAGTGTGGATGGCTTAATAATACAAGACGGTATATCTCGTACATGCATATCATTAGGTATACTGCGTACTTTAATAATTTTGTGTTAATTCCAAATTAACGAAGCGAAGCATCAGTTTTCTCTCCGCGATCATTCTTGTCGATTTGTAACCCATGTTTCCAAGGTTCTGGCGTCAACCCCAACCCGGGTCGACGTCCCAAAGCGATCTGGTATACTCCCACACATTAAGATTCTATCCAGCGCCGACAACTCAAGTGCTATTGCGGCGGGCTACGCCACGTACCTGTCGAAATGCCTCTACTTCGAAGTTTGGCAATATCGGACAATATAATGATAGTATGATATTAGAGTGCCTTCCTCGGTCTCCTTTGGCCGATAAGTCTTTCGCAGACTCTCGGCTGCGGTGGAAATTGCCCAAGCCGACTGTTACATCTCGCAACAGAACCAAATTTCAGAAGCGTCTAGCCCGGAACAGCTTCGGTGAGTGATCCTATCCGGAGTGGTTAAGGCTGTCTGTACATGCTGATGACTCGTACAGCCCGTATTCTAGCCACGCCTACTCGCTGGTGCCCTGTCACAAGGGTACGTCTGCCGCTGGCCTTGTTACAGGGCTTCAAGTTAATGGCACATCCTGGTACGGCTGGACCGTGGTGGGTGCCTCTTGATCTCAACCCTATGCCCCAACACCCTTTTGAGACAACTGTTATCCCTGAAGCACCATCACCGGTATCTTGCCAGACCAGTGCCAGTGGCGGAACGAGCCCTACTGCATATGCATTGGCCCGCAAACAGCTTCTTTGCGGTTTCTCAGATGCCTCCGGAAAATACCGCCGTGGCCAGGACAGTTTTTTTCGCATGTCGAGATCCTCGGACCTTTTTATGAAATCGAAAGATGCTGTATGGAGAAATGACATGGACAGTCACGTCCTTGAATTAATGCGTCGCCGTATCTACGAGGAACTTGTTTATCTCGCAGGAATGTGCGGCAATAGGAGTCGGCAATATCTTGTGCCTTACACATCGCAAGATCAGCTGCGTTCGCTAAATCAAATCGGCTGTGTTTTGCACTTTTGTAAAGTCGGTTTGGTCGACGGACCAAATCTGCAAAGCAGTTATCTTGCATTGTCTCAAACGCGTGTACGTGTTTATAACTTGTTTAACCTGCTAGGGCTGGAATATGTCAAGCAACTGTGTAAAACATCAAAAATGTTTAGTGGCGACTCTACGTGCATTGTTCGGGGCCAAAGAACGGTGGGTTTGCAAGAGTACTTATGGAAGTTACAAGGATATATTATATAAAATAATAAGAGTTAGCTATTTATCCTATACGTTTAGCTGTTGTTATATTATATAAGGGAAGTTCTAGTAGGATTTACTTAAGTATTTAGCTAAGGTAATTTACTTCTTAAAACTAGCGTGCCCTTAAAAACTAATAATGCTATTAACTATAACTATATTATAAAGAGTTGCTCCGTGCACTATGGTCTTTTGCTCTATACACTGTATTTTACTAATAAGGAAAAAGATACATCTAAATAGTACATATAACGTAGCTTAATTAGCTAGTACAGACATGCTATAATCTTAAAGGCTATAGCAAACCACAAGCGCTAGAAATAGTAGTAAAGGCAAAGGCTATAGCGGTAATAATAGCAAATTGTTAGTTTCTAGTATATACTAGGCTAAGTGTTATTCCTATAACAGTATTACTAGGACTATTAGATAGCGCGGGCGTAGTGCTTTATAGCAGTATACGGTTTATACTAATACGCCTAGTAGGCAACCTATAACTCCTATTAACGTTTAAGTAAGGCCTTATAAGCTGTACAGCGCCTTAAACCGCTAAGCTACAGCGCCTAGCAAGACTTATAGCGCATACAGTAACTCTAGAAAAGTGCCAACTAGTACTTTTTTTTCTATGTACTAAATTATATAAGCTAACCTTTAAAGTACCGTAGCATAAGCAAAACGCAGTTAATTACATAGAAAACTATACTAAAAGATACTTAAAAGCTAGGGCTTTAAAATGGTACCCTTCGTACTTCGTATACTAACCGTCTGCTGTAACTAGTATAGCTATACAGTGGTTTATTATTACTATTAAGCGTTTTAATACTTTATCTTTTAACTCTTTTTAGCAGTTAATAGCTACCTTTACTAGTGCCCTTTTAAGGGCATTGTTTTTACGTATGTTTATAAGTTTAATATACTAATTAATTATAACCTCCTTTAGTAGCTTTAAAAGGCTTTAATTATATTTAAATTAAAGCTATATAGCGGCTAGTTAATAACCTTAATCTATTATTTAAAACCTAAGGCCTTAACCAGTCTTATACTATATAAGCTATATACTATAACGCCTGCCCTCTAAAAGGAGGCACTAATACGGGCAGCGCGCAAGGCGCGCGCAGGGAGTGCGCTAGATGCGCGCAATAGGCCGCTAGCGCAAGTGCCAGGGCGCATGTGCAGGACTGCAGGATAAGGTCACGTGACAGGTCACGTAACCCCGCACGGACCACTTAGTGTAGACAAATGGAACGCACAGGCTAGGCGCACGGACCACCTAAAAGAGGGGCTACGCCCCTCCTACGGTAGGCCTACGCCCTGCCTACGCCCTTAATATATACAGCCTCTCGCACCCTTGTAAGGGTAAGGAGGTAAGAGTTAGCCATTAAATCTAACTCCCTTCTCCCCTTAATACTAAGATACCTCCTCCTTTGCTTAATTTACCTAGTCTTACTAAGTATACTTATAACAATTCCTAACTCTTCTCTTAATTAACTACCTAAGTTAAAAAAAGAGGAAGCATAATAGTTAACACTAGGGCTACGTTAGCTGCTGTAAGCGATACGTAGTAGGAGAGCGCTATAATCGTAGCGATTGTAAAGGCCTTAAGGAGTGGCTAGCCGATTAATACGCCGCTGTAAAAGGTCCTTATAAACGTAGGGGAGCCCTTAGGGACCTTAGAGGGCATTGCTACGGGCGGCTATATAATGGCTTTAGTCGTAACTAGCGCTACGCTGTTTAACGCGTAAGCTGTTGCCTTAACAATTGTAAAACTAATCGCTAAAAACGTAAGACTGCGTAAGTAGGCGTAATTAAAGGAGTAGATTATAAAGCTTTAAGAATAACTCCTAGCGGCTACAGGTAAGGCCGCTAGTAAGTAATGCTAGGAAGACTTAGACAATAAGCTTAGTAAGGGCTTAGATATTGTTTTAAAGAGCGGTATTAACCTGCCGTTTAAAGCGTTAGCTAGCTTTTAAGAGCGCCTTACCTAGCTTTAAGCTAAGAGGCGCTACTTTAGCTTAGCGCCTTATAAGTTTTAAAAGACTAGCTACTAAATTAATTATATGCTAAAATATATAAAGTAGTTATGTTAAACTATATAAGAGACCTACTTACGCAATATAACTAAGGCGGAAGTAGCTATAGTTTAAAACGATTAAAAAGGCTTTAAAAAGTAAACGTTATTACTTATTACTAACCCTTATAACCTGCCCTTTATTGTTTTAAACTAAATTAAGGTAGCAGTCTAGCGGGCAGACTAAAGCCTATAAGAGTTTAATAACTACCTAGCCTTACTTAAAAACTAATTAAAGATTAAGCCTAAGAGTAAGTAGGCGTAGCTACTATTCTTTAAGCTATAGCTAAAGATTAAATTAAACCTCTTAAGGCTAAAGAAAATCCTAGTAACAAAGGCTAAATTAGTAGCTAGAGTAATAACCTTTTAAAGCCTGTACTAATTAAACTCTACGCGTAGTAACTACATAAGGAACCTATATGTAAGAGAGGCGTAAAACTCTTATAAGAACTTTAATAACTTAAATAACCGCTAAGGGGCGAGCAAAGGCTATAGCTACTAAGGCTATAGCAAAGGCAAAGGTAGCGGTAAAGGCAGACGCTAGCATAATACGTTTATAGCCTTAAAGACGGGCTAAAAAAACCTGTTTAACGCCGACAGCGATTATATAAAATGCTACACATGTAGTAGCGATTCGCACCTAGCTAACAAGTGCCCTAAGAAGGACGGGACTCCTGTAGTAGTAGGATTAGTAAAGACATAGCTAAAAAAGCTAAAAAACTAAAAGGGCCTAAGACTAATTAGGTTACTTAGGAGCCGCCTAAAGACATTTTAATTAGTAACCCTTTTACAGTTAAGGCCCTCCTCCTTAAAAGGGAGGACCTTTTAGTAGTAGCGGCATAAGACACGTATGCTACGCTAGACACTATCGACGACAACCTAGTAAAAAGCAGCGGCCTAAAACTTGTAAGGGTAAGGGTCTTAGGTTTAAAAGCGTATAACGGGAGCATAGCCTACGTAAAGGGCGCGTAAAAGGTGCCCTTACGTCTTTAGGACTTGTAAGGTAATACCTATAAAATTGTATAAATCTACGTAAAGGTAGTAAAGCTTATAAGCTACTAAGGCCTAGTAGTACTATTATTAATGTTAATAATTAAGAAAGAAAGGGTTTATATAAACCTTACAAACCGCTACTAGTAGTTTAAGGTGTAGTTTGCCTAGACTAAGCTAGTTTTAAGGGAACTATTCCTCTTAATAGTATAAAGGGAGCACGCAAAGGTTTATATAATTATAATAAAAGACCTAAGCGTAAGCCTTTTAAAGGAAGGCGTAGGCGCGCTGCTTATACACCTTTTATATAAATACTGTAAGGTGCTAAATAGGTTAAATATAAAAATCTTACTACTATATTAGGTAACGGATTACGCTATTAACCTCCTCTTTAACAGTTAACCGCTATATAAGACTATTTACCCCCTATCTTAATAAGAGTTAGTAAAACTTTATAAATATTTAAAGGAAAACCTAGCCGCTAGCCGGATTCGCCCGTCTAAAAGCCTTATAAGGGCCCCTATTATCTTTGTCCTAAAGAAGGATAGCAGCCTCTGTCTTTACGTTAACTACTGTAGCTTAAACAAGATTATAGTTAAGAACCGCTACCCGTTACCTTTAATTATAAAGATTATAAACAGAGTAGCTAAGATGTAAGTAGTGTTAAAAATTAATATTAAGGAGGCGTACTACCGCTTATAAATTAAGGAGGGCGACGAGTAAAAGACAGCGTTTTAAACTAGGTATAGTTACTATAAATACCTTGTCTTGCCCTTTAGCTTAACTAACGCGCCGGCCGCCTTTTAGCACTATATTAGCTAAGCGCTACATAGCCTTATTAACGTAATTTATATTGTTTACTTAGACAATATCCTAGTCTTCTTATAAACAAAGGAGGAGCATACTAAGCACTTAGACTAAATCTTTAAGCGCTTATAAAAGGCCTAGCTGTTTATTAACCTTAATAAGTGCTCCTTTTACTAGGAAGAGGTTAAATTTTTAAGCTTTATTATAAGCTGTAAAGGGTGCGTAATAAACCTGTAAAGAGTGTGTACTATTACTAAATAAAGGGAGCCTAAGACGTTTTAAAAGATTTAAGTTTTCTTAGGCTTTTATAATTTTTACTACCGTTTTATTAAAAGATATTTAAACATTGCTACGCCCTTAACGGGCCTACTACAAGGTAGTAAAAACGGTAAAAAGCTAAGAAGGGTTAAATTTAATGCTTAGGAAAAGGCGGCGTTTTAAACGCTGTAAAAGGCCTTTATAAAGGCTTTACTCCTTTACTACTTTAACTTAAAGAAGTCTATTTAGCTTAAGACTAACGCCTTTAAGGTAGCAATTAGTAGTATAATCTCTTAGCTTAATAAGTAAGGGATTTAGTACCTAATTGCCTTTTAGTCCTATAAGTTATAAGGCCTTAAACTAAATTATAGTATACCTAATTAAGAATTATTAGTAATTATAAAATCGTTTAAGTAGTAGCAGTAATACTTAAACGGTAGTAAGGAGACGGTTAAGGTCTTATTAGACTATAACAACCTATAAACCTTTATAATCTAGCCGCATTATAATAAGAGAAGGGCCTGCTAAGCAATACTCTTATCCTTATTTAACTTTGTTATTAAGCACTAGCTAAGAGTAATAAACCCTGCTAATACGCCGTTATAACGGCCTAATTATTTTAATAACCTAAGGACTGCTAAAGTTATAGCCCTTAGCCCTATAAGGGTTAAAAGCAGGGAGCAGGCGCACTACGCTGTTCTTACGTAAGACGCGTAAGCAATGCGCGCACCCGCTAAAGACACTGGCAAGAGCAAAGGGCTAGCGCACAGCGCAGCCCTTACGCAAAACGCGTAAAAGCCGCGCGTAGACGAGGAACTAACTACTTCCTTTAGGACAAGGGAGGCCTTAAGTCCTAAGCGGCTAGCTACCGCCGCGCTAGAGAGCGTACCGCTTGTATAGGCGAAGCGTAGTAAACTAAAGCTTTTAAAAGACTATAAAAAGTTATAGGGAGAGACTATAACGTAGTAAGAGTCTGTAAATATTACTATTATAGCGCTAATTAAGGGTTTAACGCCTCTTATAAGACTAGACGGGAACCTGTTATACTTTAGGCTACCTTAGCAATTAGCTATAATTATTACCCTTTATTTACACCTTAAGGAAGGTGCCCTTAATATAATTTAAAGGGCTATAGCTATAGCTTAGGAAGTGGATATAAAGGTATAAGTTATTAAGGAACATACCTCTTACATAATAAGCGTAAGGGGCGTAATAAGACTATAGTTTGTTACGTTAGACGGCCTGCTACTATAGGATAGGCGCTTATATGTAGGTAACGCCCTAGTCTTACGTTAAGAGCTATTATAGCTTTACTATAATAACGTAACCTTTAGGCACTTTATAGTAGACAAGACTTTAGGCTTGCTATGCTGCTACTTTTATTAGGAAGGTATAAAGAAGGACGTAAAAACGTACGTAACCTTTTGCTTAGTTTGTTAAGGCTAGGTAATTAAAAGGTATAAACCGTATAGGCAGCTAAATCCGCTACCCTTTCTATATACACTATAGAAGTAAATCTTTATAAACTTTATTACTAGCTTACTATAAGCTAGGACGCTTTTAAAGGAAAAGGTAAATACTATCTTAGTTATTGTTAACCGCTTTATAAAGATAAGCCTCTTCTTTATAGTAACAATGTTAATAACGGCTAAAGACCTTGCCTACGTTATACACTAAAACGTAGAGCTCGTCTATAGCGTTACGCTAAAAGGCGTAGTCTTTAACTAAGGAAGCGTATTTACTAGTAACTTTTAGACGGAATACTGCTACTAGACAACAATCTAAAGGCGGCTATTAACCGCCTTCTATCCTTAAACGGACGGTTAGACCAAAAGGTTTAATTAAACCTTAAAGCAATACCTTTACTACTTTATAACAAAGGAGTAAACAAATTAGCCCGCCCTCTTATTAACTGCCTAATTTGCGTGTAATAATGCGCTAAACGTAATAATAAAGCTAAGCCCCTTTAAATCCTTATATAGCTAGAAGCTAAACCTTTAAGTACGCTTTAAGGTTAAAGCGACCGTAAGGAGGAAGTAAGACGGCCGTAACAACAGCGCCCCTTAGCACAATATAGTCTTAGCAGTATAAAACCGCTTAAAAAAGCTGTAAGCGTTAAGGGCTAGATTAGCCGTTAATTAAGAGAAGGCTATAAAGCGTTAAAAGCGCTACTATAACGATAACTATTAACTAATAACCTTTATAGTTAAAGACCTAGTAAGCCTCTCTATAAAAAACCTCTGCCTAAAGAATAAAAAGCTTACGCTACGGCGCATAAGACCCTTTAAAATCCTAAGGACTATAAGCAGTTAGGCGTATTAACTAGCACTGCCTAATCGGTATAGCCGCATATACAATATATTCTCCGTCTCCTTACTAAAGCTGTAGCAAAGTAGGAAGGGCGTAGGGTAAGCGTAAATAACGATGCTAGCCCTAAAAGACCTAAACGAGGAATAGAAAATTAAGGCAGTACTAGGTTAAAGGCGTAAAAGCGGCTAGACAGAATATCTAGTACGTTAAAAAGGTTAGCTAACTAAATACAATTAGTAGGTAGCAGAAGAGGACATATAAAACGCGCGTACAGTTATTACGTAATACAAGAGTAGTAAGCGCGTAAAGTACGTAAATAAGGACTCTCTTTAGCCGCCTTAAAAGAAAAGGGGTTAGCTACGCAAAACAACTAATTAAGGATAGCGTAAAGCACTGCTATCGCCTCCCTTTTTAACGTAGCCTTACTAAAGGCTACTAGCCCTTACGCTACTATATTTAAAAAGGTTGCCTAGGCTGCTATAATCGTAGCGTGCCTATTATTACTAGGTAACAGCTGTAGCAGCTGCGTTTACCGCTAAGTAATAACCTTAAAGGTCGTTAGCGGCTAGTACGTTACTTATAGTAATAACAGGTATTAATAGGCTAATAAGGCCTGCTAAACCTCTAGCTACTACACCGCCTTCTCCTTTGCTACCTTATCCCCCTCCTTTAAGTATAACTTCTTTTTAACCTATAGGAAGGTTGCTATAAAGTTACTCGTACTACGCGTAAAGGACGCGCGTACCTTTAGTAAGAAGTGGTCTAGCTCCTAGGTTATAACCCTTAAGGTGTTAATAAAGTCGCTAAGGTTACCCGTTATTAGCGAGTATACTTATAGCAGCGTTAGTATTACTACTATAAGGGTTAAAAGGGCTGTTACCTACCATTTTATAAGGGTGCTAAGAAGCTTTATAAACGTTATAAAGCGACGTCTTAACCACGCTACGCGTATAAATTTAGGCCGCGTTAGCCGGTAACTCTAGCAGAAAGTCCTATAAAAACCGGGCTAAGCACCTAGCATAGGTGTTAGCCTTAAAGGTAAGGTAGTTAGTCCTTAAAGGGGCCGTTATAAACAACGTTAGCAGGGTAGCTAAAGCGTCCTCTTTAACTAAGACGTCGTCCTTTATAAGCAGGGCCGCTACTATAGGCAAGGCCGCTGCCGTAGGCGGGGCTACTACTATAAGCTTTATAATAGGCGGGATAACCGTTATAAGAGCCGCTACCTTAAGCGTAGCCGCTACCTTAAGCGTAAGCGCTACCTTAGGCATAGGCGCTACCTTAGGCGTAGGCGTCCCCTTAGGCGTAGGCGTTAACGCGCTACTAGCAGCAGCGCTCTTAGCCGCAATGCAAGCCTAGACACAGGCTAACTAGTAAGACGGCGTAAGCGCTACCGCTATAGCTTTACAGCGCGCGCAAGACTAGCGCGCAAGCGGCGTAACCGACGTAAAGGGCTTAAAGGCCCTAAACTCTTTATAATAAAAGGGTAAAGGGCGGCGGCGAGAAGTTATAATAGGCGCTATAAGCGCTACTACAAACGTCGCTACGGCCGCCGTAGCAAGCGGCAAGACTGCCGTCCTGCTAGGCGACCGGGCCGCAGCACTTTTAGCCTTAAAGGCTAACGGAGAGGGCATAAACAGCGCTAGCGCAGCAGCCGTAATAGCAGCAGGGTAAAGAGCGTTAATAGCAGTAAATTTTACTATAGTAAGACTGCTAAAGTTATTATTATTAAAGGGAGGTATAACCGTTAATTATAACTATAATTATAAAGAGTTTACTCTATAGTAGTAACTAGGGCCTACGGGCAGGCTTAGTCTACACTTACCTTTAACTAAGGGCCGTTTAACGGCGCTTTAAAGGCTAATAAAGAAGGCTACGGCCGCATTACTAGATACGGCCTAATAATAACGAAGTCTAGCTTAAGGGTACTAGGCGTAAAGGAGGAATAATTATAACGCCTGCCCTTTAAAAGGAGGCACTAATACAGGCGGCGCGTAAGGCGCGTGTAAGGAGTACGCTAAATGCGCGCAATAGGCCGCTAGCGCAAGTGCTAGGGCGCATGTGCAAGACTATAGGATAAGGTTACGTAACAGGTTACGTAACCCCGCACAGACCACTTAGTACAAACAAATAAAACGCACAGGCCAGGCGTACGGACCACCTAAAAGAGGGGCTACGCCCCTCCTGCGGTAGGCCTGCGCCCTGCCTGCGCCCTCGATATATACGGCCTCCCGCACCCTTGTAAGGGTAGGGAGGCAAGAGTTAGCTATTAAATCTAACTCCCTTCTCCCCCTAATACTAAGATACCTCCTCCTTTGCTTGATTTACCTGGTCTTACTAAGTACACCTATAACATATACGTAAAGGCGTTATTTTAAATAAATATAAAGCTAGCTTTATATATTATAAAAAGTTTTTTAAAGGTATTTAAGTATATAGCGCGCTATAAGTACTCTTTTTATAAAATTAAGGTCTTTATATATTATATATAAAGTTATATAATATCTTTATAAAAAGGCTCTTTAAAACATTTATAAGTATTTTATTAGTTTAGCCTATAGCTAGACGTTTTAAAAGCTAACCTTTTTTTAAACTATTAGTTTTATATAACGCCTGCCCTTAAAAGGAGGCATTAATATAAGCAGCGCGCAAAGCGCGCGTAAGGAGTGCGATAAATACGCGTAATAGGCCGCTAGCGCAAGTGCTAGGGCGTCTGTATCTCCTTAAGGCCTATTTTATAAACTTTTCTATAGGGCGTTGTTAACATTAGGGTACAATCGAACGCGGCCCTGTCAGTCGCGCGCGCGACAGTCCCCCATAGTAAAATGTATAGAGACCTGTCCTTTTGTTAACAAATTTCGCTAATTACTATTATGGCTAGAGGAAAACGTAAAGATCCGCTAAAAATTAGCGAAGAGGCCTGTAAAAAATCACGCTTAACGGCTACTACAAATCCTCCCTCCTTACTTACTACTGTTACTATTATAATATAATACTATAAATACACTACTAAATACGCTGCTAAATACGCTGCTAAAGGCGTTAAAATTTAAGTCCTCTTAGCTACTCCTTTTTAGCCGCTAAGTCTTTAAATTACCTCTTACCTTATTTAAAATTTTTACTTTGTTTTGCCCTCTTTTATTAGTTTACAAATAGGTTTAATATATTAACGAGCGGTTACTAAAAGATTAGCAGCCTACCTACGTAAAGGAGGTTTACTTGTTTTTTAGGATGTTAATTTATATAACCTACAGTCCTTTGCCTTTAATGCGTAAGTATTAGAAGTTATTAACTATTACGCTAATTTATCATATTACTAGATTTATATTAAGAGATCGCTTTTTTAAACTATACTAACGCTTTTATACATAGGATTTACTTAATCTAGCGGTTACTGCGTTAGTTTTTAATAAAGTTAAAGGCTAGAGTAACTATATTTAAACTACGTTTATAACTTACTAAAGGCCTTTATTAAAAGTTAGCGTTAATAAAGCTATAGTTTAATTTACTAGTAAAAGTAAAGATATTATCTATATGCCTAATAAGCCTATACCTATAGGTTATAAAGTTTAGGTAATTACAAACTTTAGCTACTTCTTAAAATAGATTTTTTATTTAAAAGGTAACGGCCTTATTAAGTACAATTTAGCAACTTATCTAACTTTAGCTCTTACGTAAGGCGTTATAATCGATCTCCTTTAAAAACTGCCTCCTTTACTGTCTTTTACGCATAGCTACCACTGTTTTATAAACAATCTTTTTACTATACCTAATTTATTTAACGAATTGTATAATACTAGCATTATAGTAATAGGGATAACGCGGTTAAATCGAGTAAATAGTAGGTAACTAGCTAGCTTAAAGGCGTAAGAAAAAACGAAAGACTATGTTAAACTAAACATAACTAATTAGATTTTATAGTATAAAAAGGGCATAAATTTATTAAAGCTAAGGTAAGGCACAAGAGGCGCTAATATCCTCCTACTAACACAGCCGCCTTATGCTTGCGCACGCAGCTCCCGCCTTGCTAACTTAGCCAACCTTCTCGCTAAAAGGCGCGGCGTTACGTTCTTTCGCTCCGGCGCATAGAGTCTAATTAGACTTTACTTGTATATATGCCATTTCTAATTAGATTTAGTTAAGTTAGCGGGACATTAACCCGATTAGATTCCTTAATACATACACCTGTTACTTTTAATTAGATTCCTTTGCGTAACACTAAGGGAGAATCTATGCCCTTAGACCTTACTACTTACGCTTCCTAGTGCTTTAGCTATAAGGAAGCTACACAGCCTCTGTAAAGGGTTTTTAATTAAATCTCCCTCTTTGCCTTCTTTAACAATAACTAAGTAGCTGTCTTAGTGCCTTAGTACCTAGGCTAGCGTTATTAGTAGATATATTTAGATTTATACTTAAAAGACCTTTCTTACGCTTTATAAACATGTATAAAGGCTAACTAATAATACTAATAATGTTAGTATAAAGCGTATTACTAATAAGTAAGCTTAATTAAATATAGGTATAACTAACTACTAAAAGGAGGTTTACTAAATAGTAGCTTATTTACCTTTACTATTTACTCTTTTATTTTTATATTACTTATTACTCTTAACTACGCTATTTAGACTAGGCGTATAAAAGACTAATATTACTAGCCCTATTAAAATAAGCAGCGTTACACCGTTTATAGCTAAGTAGCTATAAGTAAGAACTAATTACTCCTTATAAATCCTTTAAGTAAAGAGAGAACAGGTTACTAGTATAATAACAATCTTATACAACCTACTTATATAACGAAAATAGATAAGCAAGTGCTTTAACCTTATTAGTAAGAAAACTAATTAAGAATAAACTAAGCAAGCTTATAGTATAAACTAAAGAAAGACTAGCCTACCCCTTACTATTAGCTATAAAGGTAGGTAAGGTAAGAAAAGATAGAATAAGAATATAAAGGTAAAGACTAAAGAAAGACTAGCCTGCCCTTTGCTAGCAGCTATAATAGTAGGTAAAACGGACTACTAAACTATTAAAGTTTAATTAAGTTTATATAAACAACTAATTAGAAAATTAAATAAGCTAGACTTATAGTAAAGACTAAAGAAAGACTAGCTTACCCTTTATAAGTAGCTATTATAGTAAGTAGAAAGAAAAGAAGCATATAAAAAGGACTAAAATCGCTATAAAAAGACTGGTTTAAGAAAGAACTACTATAACTAAGATAAAAAAACGTATAAAAACACTTTAACAATTTAAATAATCCTTTATTTTTTATTTTATTTTATCTTTTATAGCCCTTAGCCTTACTAAAATTTTAATTAGAAAGTAACCTACCTTTTAAACAGACCCTTATAATAAAATAATAATAGTAAACAATAGTTACCTTAACATTATAAAGAATCTTACGCCTTAGCCTAAGACTAGTGTTATAAACAAGTTTAATTAAACTTTACCTAACATTCTAACTAACGACCTAGTCTAAGCTCTTATAACGGTAATAGGCGCCTATTAACTAGTAGTAACTATACTACTACTTAGAAAAGACAGACTTAAGATCTTTAATAGTAAAAGCGTAATAAACTACTTTAATACCTTTAACTTTTACGCTAACTAAGCCTACCTTAGTAAAATTAACCGGATTAAGCAATTCCCTTACTACTATATAGAAAAGATTAAAAATTAAGTAAAGGATATTGCTAAAACCGTTTTAAAAACCAATTAAACTACTACGTAAACGATATTTATAAAGAAAACAAAAGAGTACTTCTAGTCTAAAGACCTGCGCTATAGCAAGGACCCTTAGTCTTACATTAATAACTAGCTTACTAAAGACCTTCCCTTTAATCTAATTTAACTTGCTAAAGCGCTAAGAAAGTTTAAAGGTCTTTTATATAAGGTAAAGATAAAGGTAAGCATAATAATTTATATAAAACGCCTTATTAAAAAGCTTTTAAAAGACGCTTCTTAAAACTTTTACGCTATTAGCAAGCTTTATATAAACGACTTAAAAAACACCTTATTTAAAGACTTTAACGCTATTATTAAAAACTTTCTTAAGTAAAAAGTATTACGCCTTAACTATAGTAACGTAAATTTAGACGATAATAACTCTAATTAGCCTGCCTTAAAAACCTAAACTTAGACTAAGATAACTTAACCTGCCGCTATAACTCTTAGTCTGCTACCTATACTCGTCCTAACTAGCTAAGAACCTACAACTACGCTACCTACTATAGCACTAGCAGCTTTAAATAATACAGGTCTTAATGCTCTTATTAAGAAATTTAAGGAAATAAGCATTAATTAGACTAAACTAATTAAAGCAGTTATTACTGTTTAAAACTAATTAAGAACATTATAACCGTAAACTAGTTAGCCTTCCTTTTAAAACCCTTACTTTAACTAGTAAGCTAATTAGTACCTTTAGTACAGCGTATAAAACGAATACGCTAACGTTAACTATTAAGGGGGAGGATAGTAAGGATACTAGCCCTAAAGGTATAACTAAGGAGGAGAATATAGTAGCTATAGCAAGAGATACTAAGGTTTAAAGCAAGTACTATAAAATATACAATTTATTAAAATTTACTTTTATTATAATAACTTAAAGTACTAAATATATAACTATAATTAGGTTTAATAGACAAAAGCTACTTAATTTTATTTTACGTCCCTAAGGAGCGTAGGCTATATATTAGCATTAAAAACCCTGTATATAGTAGAGATATGCTAAAAGCCTTATTTTATCGTTTTAAAAAGATTAAGCGCATTTAAAACGTAGGTTAGTCCTTACTTACACAGCACTTAGACTAAAAAGGAGCGGAAGGAATAGTAAAAGTAATAGCGTAAGGCATTAGGGTAAACGTTAGTATGCTTTACCTCTTTACTATAAAGAACTAAAACGGCTTAATTATTCCTTAATTAATTACCTTAGCGCTTATAGTAAAAGTTAACACCGTTAAGCTTATAAAATACAATTAAACTTTATATAACATTAACTCCCTTACCTTATTACTATACAATTAGCTTAGCTTACGTAGCATTATAAAATATATACTAACACTATTTAAAATAACGGTAAAGACTAATCTTACTATAAATAAGAGAGTGCGCTTTAAGAACGTAAAAACTAGTAATAATAATAAAATCTTTATAAACGTATTATAAACCTATACAAAGCCGCTTTTAACGCTACCTAAAAATTTTAAGTTTATAAGACTAGAACCTAGTTAAATTTTATATACACTACGCTAAATACTAAAAGCTATATAACTAATAGGAAAGAGTAAAAAGAAAACTGTTAAGAAGGATAAGGCTAGACTAATAAGACTAGTATAACCCTTATACGTTAAGGAAGTTATAAATAACATCTTAAACATAAAGGTTAAAGTTATAATGTTTAAACTAGTAAAGCTTAATAAGCTAATTATAGCCTACCTCTTAATATATTTTACTAACGTTACTATTATAGTAGAAAGTATAGTATACATTAATAAGAACGGGTGTGTCTAGCTAAAACTTATAAAAGTAAGAGTCCTTTATCTTGCTATTAATACAATATTAAAGCTTTAAATAAAAGATAATAAGATAAACAAATCCCTTATCCTTAATACTTATAGTTAGGAAGTAAAAATAAATCTAATTATAAACACTTATAAGGTATTACTTGTCTTATTTAATTAAAGGACTCTTATACTTAGGAAACCTACGCGTTTAATAAAACTACTACGTATTCTTATTAACATTAAACTAATAAATTTAAATAAGACAGTTATAAAGGCAATTATAAACAGCGGCTTTTAAGTAAATACAATTAGTATTAATACTATAAGAAGTACTAACTTAGTAGTAACGCTAATAACGGTAATATCCTAAGGAGTGTACAGATTAAAAGAGAGATTTATTAAGGAAGCTTAAGGACTAGTATAAATTAAAGGGTTCCTTATTATAATATACTTTTTTATCTTTTAAAAATAACGTAGTATAAACTTAATCTTACTTAGTATGCCTTTTATCCTAAACATAAAGTTTACTCTTATATATAGTAATAATACTACCTTATATAGTAGTATAATCTTTAAAAACTAGTAGCTAGTAATTAGCCTTAATCTTAGTAAAGTAACGAAATGCTATAACGCTTTAAACAAGTAAATAGTAATTAACTAAGGATAGTTACTATTTAGTTAATCCCCTTAAAAAGGTAAGAGTAAAGAAGAGAGAATATAACTACTTTTCTTAGGCTTATTAAAAACTAATTAAACATTACTAACGCTAGCTATAAAGCTTCTCTTCCTTTAAATAATAATAACAAAGTAATTAAGCGAGTTAAAGTAAAATACCTTTATAACATTCTTACTATCGTTAACCCTAAGCATATAAACAAGGCCGCGCTAAGGATAGTAACTAATAAGGATAAGGAATTAAACAAAGTTTTAATTAACACGCTTTATAAGTAAAAAGCTAATAAAGTTTAGCTACTTAACAATTAGCCTTTAAATAGCTTAACGCCCTTAGGAGACCTAAACTAAAGGAGTAAGGAATAAGTAAAAGTTTAAGACAACCTTTAACACAAGCTACTAGAATTTAAAGCATTTATTACGCTATAATTTAATAAGTAACTATAAGGATTTTAACTTATATTTAATTAGCTTTTATTAATACTAAAAGAACTTTTACTAAACCTAACGTAAGAAGAACGGGCTTTGTTTACACGTATTTTGTCTAATTAAGAAGCAGTACTATTATAGGATTTCTTTAAAATTAGGAGAGTTAAGGACAAAGTAGCGCCCTTATAAGTAATTAAAACTATTCCTTATAACGCGTAGTAGTTAAGGACAGTACTTATTCCCCGTGCCTTTCGTAAGAAAGTAGTAGCACTTTTATAAATTAGAAAAGATTATAGTATGCTTAAAGATAGCTATGCCTCTTACCATAACTATTAGTTCCTTATTAAGAAAAAGGATAAAGGACTTAGGCTTATTAATAATGTAGTTAGGTATAACGCCTTTATAATTTAAGACGCCTTTATTTTACTAGCTGCTAATAAGTTTTTAAAAGATATTGCTATATATTAACTAATTAGTCTTATTAACCTTTTCTTTAAATATAATTAGATTTTACTTGCTTTAAAGTCTTATAATATAATAACGTTTAAGACTAGAATTAGACTTTTATAAATATACACACTTTTATAAAGCGTAACTAATTTAGTAGCCTAGTTTTATTAAATAATTAACTATATCTTAAATACGTTAATTCCTACCGTCTACCGCGCATTTATTAACAATGTTAGCGTTAAAGGTCTTAAGACGAAATATAACAAGAAGAGCGTTAGAAAGGGGCTTTAAAAATATGTTATTAAGCACTTAATAAACGTTAATTAGGTTCTTATAAATTTTAAGCTTATAAAGGTTACTACTATAGCTGTAAAGTTATAATAGTGTTAGTAATTAGTAAAGGTAATTAGCTACTACTACAGCTATAACGGGCGTAGCCTTAATTAGGCTAAAGTAATTAAAATCTTACGCTAGGAACAATGCTATAACATTAAAGACGTTTAAATTTTCCTTAGCCTTATCGTTTT
>RQWE01000216.1:0-38851 GCA_004028395.1 Leptographium galeiforme
GGGGGGGGAGGGGGGAAGGGGGGTAGAGCGGGTCGGAGATTGAGGTGGCAATCGCGAAGGCAGGCGATCGGTCGAATGAAGAGCTGAGTGGGAGTCTATGAGCTTGTGTTGTGCTGCATCCAAAGTGGAAACGTGCAAGCACGTCCACAGATCAGGCGGACCGAGGTGGGTGCAGGAGGGTGCAGAAAAGGGCCGAGCAGTTGCCACTATGTAAGATATCGAGTCATGCCTGAGCTGAACGGACGGGCAACACGAGTTGGGGCAAGCGCGTGGTTGGAGGCGGGGAGGCGAGACAGCTGGAACGGGCAGTCGGGGAGAGAAGGGGGAGGATGTTGACCCAGGTAGGAGGGGAAGCCGAGAGGGTGAGAAGCAGAGAAAGAGTGGCCGGGTGAAAAAGAAGCCGGGGCAGTGAAGCGGGCTGGGTTAGACAAAATACGAATGAATGGAGGAAAAGACAAGCCAAAATAGAGAGCGTTCCACAGGGTCTGGCTAATAGGACTGCATAGACGTAACGAAAAGCGTAGAGCCAGAAACCGCAATGGCGAAATAAGCGGAGGTTGGTGGCAGGTGGGATACGCAGACCCGTTTCAGGGCGGGTGATTGGCGGGCGGCGGAGGCGGGCAAGGTGCGCCGAAACTGTTCAGCTGGGCAGCACCACGGGCGAGCAACCAAAATAAATATGAAAAAAACAGGTCACAACTAGACGGGCGGCGCGCATTGGAATCGAGGGCGGGTTTCCGTGGCCGCGGGCAGAGCTGACACGCCAAGCTAGCGTGGGCACTTTTCTGTCTGGCGTGGCCTTCTCCGTTTCGGCTATTGCGGCGGCCTGTAGCTCCGGAGGGCGAGCGGTCGGTGGGACAGGGCGAGCGGGGCAGTGCGAGTGCGAGTGCGCGTAAGCAGGTGAGCAAGTGAGCGGGGGCGAAGGCGAAACGGCAAGAACAATGCAGAGGGCGAACGAGGACGGCGGAGGAGAGGACAAAAAAGCGCAGAAAAGCGCAGGAGAGAGGGCAGCAGCGACTGGCGAAAGAGGAGGAGGGGAGGGGCGCGGTGTAAGTACTCCTGTGTAGGGCAGGAGCGAGGAGCGCCCAGGATGATCGCATTGGTAGTTCCCACTTCACATAACCTGTTCAAGCGGAGCCTGATTGCGAGCTGTAATAAATAAAGGTGGTGTGTGGGCAGAGAGCGCGAACATGGAAACCGAGGCCGTGGGAGACCCCATGCGCCAGACAATAGCCAAATAAGATACAAGGGCAGAAGCGATGGAGCAGCGGCATGGTACACCGCAGATGGAGATACGAGTAGGCAGGTAGCAGTACGAGTACTCGTATGCACAGGACAGCGACGGCATCAATGGTGCTTGGACACCATTTCATTTGGGGCAAGAGCTGCCCAGCAGGAGCACCCGCCTGCAGGATCCATACGCCTCAGCCCAACTGGGATTTCTGCATGTGTGCGCATGCGTCTTGAAAATTCAGTGCGAGGTGCGTTCTTGTCGTGGGACAGCTCGCTGCTGCTGGCTGCACGCCCCTCCCCCTGGGGAGGTCCCGCGGCGGCAACACCACCGAGAAAGCACAGGGGCGTGTGTTAGTAGGGGCGTGTGTTAATAGGGGCGTGGGAGTAGAGAGGGTGTGGCAGGTCTTTGCGTAGAAGGGGGTGTCTTAATTGTATCTTACTACCTAGTCGGATATCTTACATGTACAGGGCTTTAGCGTGCCTCCCCCATGTCCTTGTAATGAAGTTAGCGGTCGCCGTCCTGCATCAGTGGGCTTCTCCTATTATTATCGAGACACAACGCACACGCAAGCCGACCAAGCGAGCAGACGAATTCAGTCGATCCTTGAGCGGGGCCAGGTGAGAATACTCGTAGAGGAATTGACAGTGAAAGTAACCTTTGGAGGGAACCATGCTCGAAAGCGGAAACGGCGGGACACCTGGACGGCTGCTGCGTGTATGAGTAAGATTCACTAAAGGATGGGCGGCCTTGACAAGAAGGGCCTTAGCCGCACAGCTGCCGGCTGCGACAGGTGCATCTGTCTCATCCTCTATTCGCCAGATCACTGTCGTGTCTGTAAAAGGCCGGTCGGAAGCTGGGCGGATTGCGTGCATCCCAGGTGGCACAGCATTAGGATTGGTCTTGGCCCTCTGGCCGTCCGGTCGCTAGGTCGACCTTGCCTGCTGAGCCCTACGAGTACACAATCAGATAGGAGTAAGATACATAGACGCTGCGGCAGTCCCAAACGGCAGGCAAACAAGTCTGAAAAAAAAACTGGCTACGGTCCTCTTCCTTTTCCCACGATCGCCTGGACTTTTTCCAGAGACTCCAACGCTAAGTTGGCTTCGCCACGCTTCGAGACCTGGTTTTCTTGCCGAGAGATGGCCTGCCCTACAGGCCATTGTAGTTAGCCAGGCACCTCCACACGGGCACGGTACCATCGAATGGAAGCCTGCGCGTTCTCGGACATTCCTGAAGACAATTTCTACATGTGTCTTTTTTTTATTGCCAAGTGTATCTTATTTCTCCGTATTGGTTCTTGCTCACATTCTCTTGGTGCCAAGTAATTTCTAGATCAATGCGATTTGTCTCACCTTTTTTGCCTCTCCCGCTCCTCACAAGGCGATGGCAGCTGGTCGGTGGTGTGCTTTTAATAGGATGTCTGTCTCTTCCCTTCACGGCACGAATCCTTCTGGTCTTGGTCCGAGCTGACCGCCTGTGGCTGGCTGCTGCATCCTCCGTTCACTGTTCCATCTCATCTCGATCCATCGCTCGCAGCACGGCCTCACCTCGTCTCCCAACGGTTAACTCTCGCTTAGTGGTACTTGTCCGCTACGGCAAATGAATGCATGAACCCGGTCGTCACAACCGGGTAGAATACGAGTAATAAAAGGATCGCTAAACGAGGCCGTCGGTTGCGCAGTGGCCTCCTTGCGTCGCCTAAAACGGACCAATTCAGCCCTACCGTCCTCGGGCCAAAACGCTAAGGGCGGAAACTTGATTGGCAGACTGGGCTTGCGGGGGGTGGTGGGCTACCCCAACACCCCCTACCAGGTTCGATACAAATTCCTGCGCTGGACTTTGCCGGTGCGTCACAGAGATGCCGGCAATGCCTACACACCTATGATTTGTCGTGTGTGTCCAGGTCGCCAAGATTGGATGGCGTTGCCTGAAGAGGACTGGCACCGTCGCACTGCTGTCCCAAAGCCGTAATATCTTGGACCATCCTCGTCTCTGCGTCGTGAGAGCTTCGGCGAGCGTTCTCATACCCCAGCTGGAATTGGGGCCAACGGCGCATACCACGGCTGAGAATGTAGCGGCCTTTTTTTTGTCCGGACGGATTGCCGTTCGTCCCAATCGTGCGAGAATTTGCGTGCTTATTTTGTTTCTGTGTTTCTTGTAGCGCTCGAAACATGTGATGGGCGGGTAGGATCGGGGCCCCAGTTTTGCGGCGTTACAGTGCTCAATGCGACGTACCTGACGTGGTAAGAAAAATATGAAAGGAGGGAAGAAATGATGAAGAATAAGCGGCAAAGGGAAAGGAAAGCGAGAGAACAAAAGAGAGAAGCAAGAGAAAGCCAAAATACTTGAAGGAATGTAGCAAATAGAAAGGGTTAAGAAAGGGATTCAACCCATTTGACCCCGCCCACACGAGACAAGATCAGTCTCACTCGCTTCCACTACTCGAACGGCCAGAGACTCGGCCGTATGCATACGAGTACACGAAGAGGGCCATGTACAGTAGCCGCTGAGTCATGGCGCCTGGAAGGGCGTTATGCTGGTTGGCCCGACATACTCCGTATGTGCAGTATGCATATCCCCAGCGGTCCTCGTTCGTTCTGTGGCGACTGCTTCGAATGTCCCTACGGCAATTGCCGCAAAGGCTGGCCTCGGTGAATGCCAAAGTGCGTTAGAGGATACATACGATCCGCACATTAGCTGTCACCAGGAACGGCTAACAGGCTTCCTCGAAGCCTCCGCTGGACAAGCCCAGTGTACTTGTAGGTGTCGCGAGCGAAGTGGGCAAGAGGGAAAAGCCGCGCTACTGGTGCCGTACTTACCCTTCCTGGCCTCACATTTGTTCTTTGTGTCACGTCTGGTGGTACTGTACGCATCGTTGTTAGACTTTTTTTTTCTCGGCGTTTCCATTTTTCTTTTCAAGTCGATTCGTAATACAGACACCCTGTCTCCGTTTCCTGCTCTGTCTGGTTGTTTTTCCATTTGTTCATGGTCATTGGCCATTTCCCAGTTCCGTGTTTGCCCCTATTGTACCTTTGCCGTATTGCTCTTTCCCCCCCTGGACGCCCTCTTACCGGTATGGCCAAGGCCTCGCCACGTCCGCGAGATGCGTCGTCGTCTGTTAGCCTATCAGTAGCACGCGCCAAACCTACTCGTATGTACCGTAGCCGGGATCGTATGCCAGCCAGTGACGGCGCGCAAACGGCACACCGTCTTCCCAGAGCCTCAAAGCCACCGACCCTCCGGTCGTCACCATTGGCTACCCGTATCCTTGCCATTCTTCGCCCCCCGGCTCGAGCCCACTTGGGTTGTTTTTGTTGTTCTCATTGCCAACCCTTGGGCGATCTCGGAGGCTCCCCAGAATCGGCCATGCTGCCGAGATGATGCGGGCACGGCGCGAACTAAGACTGGGACCGCCTGGCCCAGCCATACGACGTAGACCGACCCCATCTTCCAGACGGCTGTCTCTCCACGACGGCGCGCTTCGTTTCTTCTTCCTGTTCGCGACCCCCTGACCGAGATGGCGGTGTCAAGCATTGGCGACGCCCCCCTCTCCCTTTCTTGTCATGTATCACGACCTATGACAAAGTACCCGTCTCCTTTTGCCTGGCACGCCTCGGTTCCAGCACAAACCGTGCCTGTCGACTCCCCATCGGTCGTCTTGTCGCCCCTCTGCAGTCACACGAGCATTTGCCCCCTTTCCGCCTTTCCGCGCGGACTTGGCTGATGCCTTGTTCCGCAAGCCCCTTTCCCGACCCGTTGGACTACCGCCTCCCTAGGCTCTTGTCTGTCGCCGTCCCGCCACGCAACGGCCGGATGGTGCTGGGCGCACTGACGCCTTGTGGTCAGAGCGCGGCCGTTTCACCGCCACCGGCTTCTAGGTCGTGAGGCACCTGCCTCGTCGGGACAAGATGCAGGAGGCAATAGGCAGGAGGCAAAAAAGCAAGAAAAGGGGGAAAGGCAAAAAAAAAAAAAGGCCTGCACACTCCGCGGCACTTGTCAGCTGTCCATCCTGTTGCGTCACACGCGCAGTGTTTGGCCACTGCCGCTTGTCCTCTGCTTTTGACGATCGGCGTAGCCGTCGTGGCTGTAAAGGCCGCCGTGGCCTCCGTGACTTCGCTGAGGGTTTTACATAAAACTATTGCATGTACGGAGTACTCTTGCCAAATACGGAAATGGGTCTCGCGGACGCCGAATCGCCGCTTGCCAGGCTGCAGATACGCTACCGGCCGCAAACCTCCCCGACCTAGACTGCAAGGCGTGCAAAAATGCTGTATGTCAGAGCTGGCAGGAAAATTTTCCATCGCCGTCCAAAAAACGTCGTATTAGCGCGCCGCCCGCGCAAAAAATGCGACCCTCCCACAGAAGCCGTGCACAGCCACACTGTTATGGGCTGCATGTCGCCGTACAACGTCGTAGCCCAGCGTAGGGCTGGCCTGTGTGATCACGAATCAGCGTATCCCGCGGGCGACCAGCTGAGTCGCCACCGGCTATACTCCGTACTCGTACATTGCAAGAGCATCGACCTCGTGCCAGTCAAAACGGGACAGGGGCGCTGTAACGCCGGCCAGCAAGTCAGCCGAGGTTCGCGAGACGCTTCCTCATTTGTTCGCCCAATACGCCCATCATGACGATAGGACCGTATGACGGGGACGAAGTAAGATAGGAATGTGGTGGGGGAATTGGTTGTGCTGACCGACACGCGTAACTAACCGACCACCGTCCGAAACCGCCCAGGCCAGCCTAAGTGAGATACAATGCGAGGAATTGGCGAATGTGCACGGAGTATCGCACATAAAGCCACTTTTGACCAAACCGGTTCGCGTACTTATAACAGCGGTGCGTGATCCTTACAGGGCAACGGGGTGGGCCACAGCCATTTCCGAGCCCGGAAACCCGCCCATCCACTTCCCCTCTCCTCTCCCCTCCCCCTAAAACGTCGCCGTTCCCCTGCCCCTTCCTGCCCCCGGAACCCCTCCGCTTCTAAAACCCCTAATGACGGTGCATCTTACCAAGCTGTGCTCGTAGAGGCCTAGCCTGGCCGCCAGCGGTAGCACTAAAGTGAAATGGCAGGCTGCAACGGGTGGCTCGGGCGCCTTTGCGATTGCTACTCCGTATGTATCTTACGCGAGTATCTTACAAGTAAGATACGATACGCGTACGTGGGATGAGAGTACGCGTAACAATACGGAGTAGGGGACTGTCTACCTCGGGATCTTGGTTGCCTGCCCGCCTCCGCCGCCCGTGCGGTGCCCATTTATGCCATGGCCGCTTCGCTCGTCTTTCCATCCCGGGCTTAGTGCTCGTACGTGGTGCGCATTTGTATCCTACCGGTGCTCGCACTCGAGCTTACTTGCCTGCCCCCAATGGCGCCTCCTGAAGCCGTGGCGGGCCGAGCTATTGGGCCTAGTGGCAGCCCCAGGAAGCCATCCACCCCCCCTCTACGTAGGAAAACTGATCGCCGAATGTACGTCGTGGGCCTATGCGGGTCTGCTCTACGAGTACTCGTAGCCGTATTTCACCGACCGTTCGCCGATGTTTTTACACGTGAGAACCCTAGGGCGGGGGCCGGCAGACGCGGCCGACTTATAGAATGCTTCTAGAAGAACCCTGCTTGCCTCCGACTTGACGAGTGGTAGGGGTTCTCAAAGCCCCCCTTTTTCAGGGTATTTTTTTTTTCCAACGGTAGCGGGTGTGTACTCGTAGATTTCCGGGTTAGGGCGCATATCCTGATTTCCTCAATTTGAATTCCCTTTTTTCGGGGAGGGAGGGGGGGGTGTTTCGAGGTTACTTGGTCGCGGCCCCGCCCTAATACCTCCAGGCGACGGGCTGCTAGTGGCGAGATGTTCCTAGCCCAGATCGCAGGTTCGTGCGCTGCTATGGGGCCTACAGGGTGGCAGACCGAGGAATGCTGCGCTGGGCCCAGGCTGGTACCCCTCGGCCATTATCCTGTTGCAGCAGGCCTCCCAGGCCAAGACGAGTCCCTCGCATCGCGCATAATATTACCTGTTTTGCACTCGCCCACTCTGGGGTCTACGGGTACTCGTGCTCTTATTTTTAGTCATGCGAGCGGTGTGCTTGTATCTCCTATCTTACTTGCCTTTGCCGTATGTATTTGTATGCCTACTCGTCGCGTTATGAAAACCTGGACGTATTAAAAGCAGTCACATAACGCCGGCAATTCGCAAGTTCGGGTGACCTACACGTAGGTGGCGTTCATGGCCGCCTAGACGTCGCTAGTCCAGGGGAAGGCGGAACGGACCCAAGTCCATTGTGGTAATGCTTTCGCACAGCCGTCAGCGAGCCGAGAACGTCCCTGGGTGCAAGTACGAGTAGGCCTCACCGCCTCCAGCAAGGCTAGCGTCTCACTATGCCTAGATTCTGTCACCGACAGACTAAACCAACTGCCGAAGGCAAAGGCGCATTTCTTTGTCCCAAATTATGGAGCCCGGCGTCGGCTCTTGGCCGCCTCGACTGTTGCGTTCGCCCTGTGATCACCCGTACCTTCCAGGGCACCAACTGATTTGAGGTTCCATATGTGGCGCAACGGACCCATGTTTTGTGGCCATGGCGAGAGGCGTTCTAGTTCGTGGTGCCTTTTTCGCAACCAGTATCTCCTTCGGGCCAAGGCGGCGGAACAAATGGAAATTAAAACCTTCCACGGCCGGTCTGGAAGTCGCAGGGAAGGGTCGCTGAGTGAGCCACTTGGCCGAGAGAGGCAAGAGTACATTGTGTAAGATTACTAAACATCCCATCGTTGGTGGACCGTTAGATCCAGAGAAAGAACTTCTACTTGCGCGCCTGGCGTGTTTGGTGTGCTGCTTTGGGACGACGGCAGCCGTGCAAGGGCACCAACACAGTACAAGTACTCGTATTCGGACAGCTGCTACGAGTACGGTATCCGAGTTACACTACTTGGTTACGCCGAAGACCTATCGAGGATCTAGTCGTAGGGTTGGTATTCAGTTGGTCGTCGGTTGTCTATTTGCGAAGATGTGTGTAATATATCAAGCTACCCTTCTGGCGCATATGCCAAGAGCAAAATACCTTACGTCGTCATCGCCGTGGGCTTTTCTTCCAAGGCCATTGATGGGAGTTGCTGATTGGTAATCTCAATCTATATGCGCCGTATTCCCGCACCACCTCATTGGCCACACGTGACCTTGGCATATATTGTACAGCCTAACACATCTCCATTCCGTTGACTTCTTGGTTATTGCAAGGTGTGATGGAAGGGATTCGAAATTAAAGCGAGAGTTAACGGCAAGGTGTGACTTGGTAATATGTGATCAGTGTTTTCTTCTGCAAAATGGTTCTCCTTTGCTTAGTCATTGAGTGAATACAGTTGTTCAGCTCTGTTCGATTTGTCGTACTACGTTCAATCAGATAAGGCTGCATATGACGTCATTACACTCCTTCAAATGTAGCCAGTGGTGCCACCCAAATTCTGGCTGATCTACATGAACAGCAATATAAACCCACGCCTCGGACTACCATGAACAGCCTCGTCCGCCAATTGCCACGGCAGGCTCGGAGAGTGGGGGTGCGGATGCAGGACGGGCCACCACGAACAGCACGAGTAGCGACACCATGTCGACGGCACAGCAGCTGGCTTGAGAGGCAAAAAGCGGTGGCGGGCGATAGTGCGGTGCGGCCAGCGTGGCAGCGTGAGAGTGCCGACGTTGCACCGGCCAAGGAACGGGAACGGCCACGCAGCCATCACGTGCTCGCGCCGCAGAAAGGCAAACTGCTGACGACGCCGACGCGGCTGCTCAAGTTTGTGTTGCCGCTTCCGCTGCTGCCCGGTGGCGACAACGAGGCACCGAGCGGGGAAGACGAGCCAGCGATGCAGCTGGAGCCGTTGGCGCTGCTGGTGCACCCGCAGCAGCCCATCTCGTACGTCGAGCGGCTGATTCAGGCGGAGCTGATGGGGGTAGGAGGACGCGACGGGCGCGACGGCAAGCCAGTGCCAAACGTCTACTTCCGGGCCGAGAACACGGGGGAGAAACCGGACAAGTCAGTCCGAGACAACGACGGCGGTGGATCGCACGTGGCGTGGTACTCTGGGCTGGGCCATGAGGCGGCCGAGCGGCGGGACGCGGACAAGGAGTGGGTGCGATGGGGCAGCAGCACAGAGATGGGTGACTTTATCCGGGAGGCGGCGCGGGGACGGGAGTTTGCGATTGAGATTGAGAATCTCGAAGATGTCGACCGTCTCGAGGTCCGGATCAGCGTGCCGTCGTTCAACGACCGGACGTATTATCAGCGGATGCGGCTGCGTCGGCTGTCGCGGGCGGTGGAACGGCTGGCAGCAGTGAAGCGTGAATGCGACTCGCTAGCACACCGGGCTGCACGACGGCTGGCCCAGGGTGGCTTCGCGGCGCTGGCGGGTTGGTGGGTGGTGGTGTACTGGACGACGTACCAGACGTCGTACGGTTGGCAAGCCGTGGAGCCGGTGACGTACCTGGCCGGGCTCGGTGTGATAATGGGCGGGTACCTCTGGTTTCTCTGTATCAGCCGGGACCTGAGCTACCGGGCAGCCATGTCGGTAACGGTGCTGCGGCGGCAGACGGCGTTGTACGAGTCGCGGGGATTCGAGGTGCGGCGGTGGGACCGGCTGGTGGAGGAGACGAACGCGCTGCGAGCGGAGATTCGGCAGGTGGCGGCCGAATATGACATTGAGTGGGACGAAGAGGGCGACCTGGGTGGTGGTAAGGTGCGGGACGTGCTGGAGAAGGAGAAGCGACGGGGAGAGAAGAAGAAGAAGGAGGAGGAGGAGGATGAGGAGGAGGAGGGGGCGGACGGGGAGGATGAGGCGGAAGAGAAAAAGGGAGGGGCAAAGTAGGGGAGCAGGCGGGATCCAGGTTGCGAGGATGATTCTGTTGGTTGCGAAGTCTATGGTCACATCTTCTTGACGACATCTCTCTCAGAGCGTCCACGTGATGACGCGTAGTTGCATGTGACGTACAGAGTATGAAATGCCCCGCCCTAGCAACGACGCGCCGGCTGGATTTGCAATGGTACGACCCGCGTGCCCAAATGTCGTCTCTATGCCCTCGGTGTCCGCGTCGTGATGGCCACCTAGCTGCTGTTTAGTGCTGTCTTCACCACTCGGATTGAAGTTGTCCAGAATCGAATTATGAGGCACAGGGCACGGACACGGACACGCAGGTACTGTCGATACGATTGCACAAGCGACACCTGTGCTGCATTTACCTATGCTATCGGCTGGCACGCATTATCCCATTGAATAAACGGAAGAGAAGAAGACGCCGCCAGGCTTTCAAAGACGGTCGCAGGCGCCCCCATACTCCAGTCTGGAAACGCGGGTGCCATCTCTTGGCTGATCCAGCCGAACGAGCACACGTGAGAGACTTGGCTGTTGATAAAACATGTGAATGAGCTACAAGCTGCTACCTGCAAAGCCGCATAAAACAATCTGCCGGCTTCCGTTCAAACTCAAGTCGGTCGAACACTGATCACTCCTCATATGATTTTGCAACTTCCTTTGACTTCCATTCCTCCTCACAGACGGTAGTCGAGACGGTTCTCGCCTGGGGCATGGTAGTCGGGGACGGTCATGTTGAGGGCCGTGCCGGTGTACCCAAGGTCCTCGGCCACGAGCATGGCGGCCTTCTCGCCGATCAGCAGCGCAGTCGAGTACGTGTTGCAGCCGACGTTGTCGGGGCAAATACTGAGGTCCGCAACCTTTAGGCCCTTGACGCCGTGCACGTTCAGGCGGTCGTCGAGCACACCGTGCTTGACGATGCTGTTGCCCTCGCGGGGAGCCATGGAGCAGGTCTGTAGTGTCAGAAGAATGTCGACAACAAAACGGACTGGAGCAAGCACTCACCCCCAGACAGTGCCAGGTGCTCTCGACGTGGCGCTTCACCCACTCCTCGATGGACTTGATGTCCTCGTTGGAGTACTTGAGGTCGTGGCGGTGGTCAACCCTGTTGCTGCTGAGTGTCTTGACATCGGCCTTGCGGTCGTGGTCCGGCAGGAACACGCTCCAGGAGCCGTGCTGCAGGCCGGCGCTCAGGTTCCCGGCAAGTGCCACCTGCTTGGTCGTTGCCAGGTCCATGTCGTGCGCACGCGCCGGCGAGTCGTACTGGTAGAAGGGGTGCATGTTCTCCACCTCGCCGGCGTACGCGTCCATACGGCGCGCCGTTTCGCGCGACTTGATATAGCCCCAGACCATGGGCGCCATGTCGCGCTCGTCATTCATGAAGCCGGTGTCAAAGTCGGGGCTCTCGTACGGGTCCGCCGACTTGACGTGGATGTAGCCGCGGGAGAAGGGGTACTCGAGGAAGTGGAACATGCTGAAGAAGTTGCCCGGCGGCATGAGCGTGTGGTCGCCGAACCAGCCGGCAATGACCGAGTAATGCATCACCGGCTTGTCCGGCTTGTTCTTGAAGTACGTCTCCCAGCCGCTGTTGAAGTGCGGCGTGGGCCACGACGCGAACTGCCGCAGCTCCTCGGGTGTCGGGCGGATCTTCACCCCGGCATCGATGCCGTTGGTCGCCAGCGGCCCGGTGCCCTTCAGTTCCCACTCGTCAAACACCCGCTTCTGCACCTCGGGCACGCCGCGCGCAAAGTCATCAAAACTCTCGGTGCCCGGCTTGGCCCGGTACACCGAAAAGGTCAGGTAATGGTCCTGGAAGTTGAGACCAACGCCGGGAAGGTCGACAATTGGCTCGATGCCGGCCTCGCGCAGCTTCTTCGGGTCACCGACGCCCGACCGCTGCAGGATCAGCGGCGAGGACAGCGTGCCGCCCGACACGACAATCTGCTTGCGCGCGCGGAATGTGCGGCGCGCCACCTCGTTGGGGTTGACGGCCTTGGTAGGGCTGGGAAGTAAGAGGTCAGACATGTCGGCCGGACGCATGTGTCTAATCATTTCACTGTGACACTCACACAGTCTGCACCCCCACCGCGCGGCCATCCTCGATGATGACCTTTTCGACCTTGGTGTTGCAGGCGAGGTAGAGGTTCGAGTGGATCGCGCGAGTCGAGTGGACATAGGCGTGGGCGCTGTCGCTGCGGCGGCCGGTCTGGTGGGAATCTGTTAGTGGAAGAAGAGGCGAGAATGGGTAGAGTCGAAGAGAGGGGGAAAGGAAAAGGGGAAGGCATGGGAGGAGAATGACGTGTCAGGAAGGAACGGAGCACTCACATCGCGGTTGATCCACTTTAGCCAATGCTCAGCGCCGTGGCCAGTGCTCAAATCCTCGGCATCGTCGGTGAAGGGGATGCCCTGCGTCTCGGTCGCGCGCAGGAAGTCGTCCTTGATCGGGTACGTACTGCTGGTCAGCCGGGAGCGGCCAGGCTCGGAGAGTTTTGCTTACTAATTGCCAAACGACACCTTGATCGGGCCTTCGAAACCATGCAAGTCCCTGTTGTAACCAGTCAGCATTGCGACACGGTCTTTTGCTCTGTCGCTCTCGGCAACCCTCGGAATCTCGGGCGTACTTGTTGTGGCAGGCGCGCTGGTACGTCTCGTGCTTCTTCATCAGCGGCAGCAGCTCCTTGGTGGTCCAGCCCTTGGCCTGGAAGTCGTCATAGTCCGAGGCGGACGCGCGGGTGTACATCTGACGGTCAGCATCCAAGGCGGAACTCGCACATATCTCGGCATACCAGAAAGTTGATGGACGAGCCGCCACCGAGAATGTTGGCGCAAGGCACAACGGCCTTGCGGCCGGCCAGCCACTTGGACGGGCGCGACTCGTAAAACGACGCCGTCTTGGAGTCGACCTTCATGTTGCGCGGGTAGACACCCGGTCGGAACACCCACGGGTTGTTCAGGTTGCTCTCGCCAGCCTCGATGAGTAGCACCGAGAGGCTGTGGTCGAGGTTGGCCAGGCTACGGGCGCGCGTCAGCATCAGGACGTCAGCATACGGAGACCGGGACGCTCGGAGGGCGTCGGGATCTATTTCCCACGACGGACTCATCCACTCGACAAGAACATGACTGTGCGCCCTAGGAGATGATGTCCGCCGTCGTGTATAAGGGAGAACCTACCGCCCGGCCACCACGCAACCCGTGCTACCACCACCGCAGACGATAATGTCAAACTCCTCCGGCAGCGTCATGGTGTCAGCTTGAGAGAGATGGTTCAGGTACAGAAACGTTTCAGCAAATGTGAGACCAAAGGCCGATGAGAGAAAAGGGAGGGCTTCTTCTGCTGGCACTTGCACAGCGCTGTCTTATATACGCGCCTTGCCCCCCCCCTCCTCGTCTGGCCGGCTGCCCGACCGATCCGTGGACAGACCGCTTCCGGCTGCCTTCTCCGCTCGTCTTCCCCTCTTGCTACGGTTGCCATCTGCCGGCTGCATGCATGTACAGCCTTCTTGCGCCCAAGCTGCAGTGCATCAAATGACCCTCAAAACTGTTGCTTTCGAACGAATTGACCGATTGCAATTGGGTTTCTTCTTTTCAAGTTTATTCCTGTGACTCTGCTGCCCGTCTGCTTTTTCACCAATTCATCTTCCAAACATTTTATTACTAATCTACCCGTCTGCTCTCCTTATCCTCGTCCTGTCCTATTATGTACCTATTCCTTCTTTCCCCTCCCCCAGGTCTTACCCCGTACCAACCGGCGGCCCCACCCCTGCACCCCGCATTCCCCGTCTGGGGAATCCGGTTCTGAAGCTCCCCCATCCGGACACTACTCGTACTGGTTATTCCCCCCTTCCCCGCAAACTAACGGATCCTAACATGCATCGTATGCAAGTGAGCGGCACGCTGCCCGCCACCCGCCAATTGTATTCGCTCTGCTGGTCCTGTGGTCTTGCTGACGCCGTCATGACCTTGAGCATATACGGCAGATTTGAGACTTTAACCGCCTGAAATTAGGCGGTGCTAAGCCGAGCTTTCTCCGTTGTGCCCCTCTGGAGCTGCACGTGGTCCGTTGAGCATCAGCACCCCCTAGATGCAGATCTCAGCTGCGGTTCCGCTCCATCCGCTTTCTCTCGGCCTTTGCAACGCCCATGCTTTTGAGGTATAGCCACTGGCAAATCCGGCTGACTGCCATGGCCACTGTATTAACCCCTTCCGTAGGGGCTTCTCCAGCCTCCCATGCAGGTCAGAACAGCCTGCACAGAGAGACTCTCACCCTCGCCTTGGCGAAGTGGCCGAGGTGAAAGAGGCCAACTCTCCTAAAAGCTTTTATTGACTTCGGAGAGGGAAACCACGAAACCTCGAACAACGCCAAGCCAATATTGAGCAAGAGTGCCGCGGTGAGGAGAAGGGGTGGCCCCCTCACAATATGCCAATGGACATGTTGGCTAAGCTTTGGTGGTCAGGTCCTGCTACAAGCCTGCCCCGTCTTGCCCATGCGGCTGTAAATAGCTTCCTACTGTACTTGCGTAGGCAGCTGCGTCTTCAAAGAGGTAGCCGGGATTTGATATGCAAGTATTGTTACAGCCGCAACCAAATAATTGGAGCTGATGTCCGACACTCGTATCGGCACTGAACGTCAACAGGTACGCCAAGGATATGATGGCGCCAGCAAGTGTGGGAGGTGAGGGGAGGGCCATGTGGAACAAGTGCGGAGGCTCGGCGAGACAGACAGTCAGACACTAGTGACCTATGTTGGCCGTAGCGCTTCTTTGGTTGGATGTCTGTCAACCAAGAGAGCACTTTCTCTTTCCCGCACAGCTGGCGTGAGCAGTTTCTTCCGACATAAGGAAGAAGAGTGTAACACAATCTAAAATGCACTACGCATAAGCTAGAGGGCTGGATTCGCCACCCATGAGCCGCTCGTGAGCATTTGATCTGTAAAGGAGTCATGCGATTCGATATTGGAAGCCTAGATAAAGTAACCACACGAAGCAATGGATACTCAACTCAATGTGTAAACGAGATGTGGCCACAATGGAGACAAGTTTGAGCCTGTATGGCTTACTTGCGGATGACTGGATGAGCTCTACGGTCTGAATCAATCTTCCATTCCTCGTCGTATTCACGACCTCGTATCCAGACGAATGTACTTGCAGCATAGGAAATTAGGAGTTGACTGATCATGCCAAGCGACATTTATTGTTTGGTACTCTCGGTGTCCACCTAGCAATCGACTGTTGCGAACTTGACGTGAAATATACGGTTACCTCGCAATCGATTGTCAAAATTATGGCTGCTTCATCGTGATCAAGACATGAGACTAAACAGGTACCTCCCAAATGCATGCAATAGATGTGCCATTCAATGTCGAAGAGCAGGGAAAGTGCTATCGGCCTGGGCCGTCAATCGTCGTCTCAGTATGGAAAGATGTCGGACACTGCTTGAGAAGACAGTGAACAGCGAGCTGGTTTGATTTCTCGACTATCCTATAGGACTAGAGAGAGAATATATCATCATGAGTTGCTGCACCTAATAATTGCTTCCAGCTTTTTAAGCAGGGAATTATGTCCGGCAGTTAGATTAGTGCCACAAAATAACGCAACAACGAGCACATCCGCCGCAATGCACGTTGCAACGCCGTAAAGGGAAAAGTCTCCTGAGGCATTTGGCGTCCGGCGTTCCCCGCGTTACGAGGCCTAATCGCTCTGCCTTGAATGTGGACATCCGTCGGAAGAAGGAACGGCGCCACAGTATTATCTTAAGGTCGCTCGATTATTACAGAGTACTGGGCTTTTACGCATCGCGCGCAGACGACCTTACGATGATGAAATACTCTGTGGGGACGCAGCGGTAACCAGTTTCCCAGGTAGCTAGCCTGCTTACAGTTCAAGTGCCGGCATGGAAAAGACGCTCCATAGCTGGAAGCTTTCCAGGAGCGCTGCGATAATATTGAAGATGCCTCATCTTGGCGCTTCGAAGGGAGAAGGGAAAGAGCACAAAAGCCCAGTTAGTATACCTACTATGTCCACCACCCCAGCTTCCATCACAATCACCTTCTCCCTTCCTCGAGCGTCTGCAGTACCAAGGCTGTATTCCACAACCGAACGATTAAGGTAGAGTGCATCCGGCCGCGCCTGTATCATGGGAAATGTCTACCACATAAGCTGCATGTCTGACGGACTTCGAGCAGCTACGCCTTGCAGCCATGAGTAGCTGCGTGCAGAATATTTCGACTAGCTAGCGGCCCTTTGATTTTCAGCATGAACAATTTCGAAGAGTGCCTAATGGAACGGCTACCCGTCGAGCTTTCAAAAGCTCCTTTGTGTACGTCAATGAAAACAGGACGTCATTCTTTTTGCACAAATCCGGATAGGGCTATCCAAGCACGGGGTTTCGGGCAGACAACGTGGAGTGGGGACCATCGAAACCGGCTTTCGTACATGTAGGACGCAAACCGAACACATCTGTCTTCTGAAAGTCTTTCTGGCACGAAAAAGAGCCAATTTCCCGTCCCGAAGCTGATTGCTTCTCGTGAGAGGTAGGCGAACTTTCCATTTCTTCTTATGTGTCTATCTACTGCTTGAATTCGTTAATGACTAAGTATCTGAAGCCATATCATGACAATACATCCCAACCCTCATTAGATCAACGGCTACCGCCGTATATCAAAGAAAGCCTATGGCTTGGACTTGGGAACCGAGGGAAAAAAGTCCGGGTTGGCCATCCGCTCCTGATTGCGCCGGGCAATCTCAATCTGCCGCTTTTTCTCAAGGCGCTGTTGGTAGACAAATCTGCACGCCCGTTAGTCAAAGATCCGGAAAGAGAGACAGGCACGAGACAAACTTGTGGAGAGCAAAGACCCGGGGCTCCTCGTCTGGGGCATCTTCGGCCTTCTGCGTTCACTGTTAGCCAGGATAGTATGCCGGGTGATCAGGGGCAGGGTGCTACCTTCTCGGTGTCCTCGGTCTTGCCGTCTTCCAACTTCTCGTTGGGCTTTTTTCCATCTGCGTCGTTCTCCTTCTCATCTTTGTCCTTGTCTTTGCTCTTGTCCTTGCCCTTGTCCTTGTCCTTGCCCTTCTTCTTCTTCTCCTCGTACTCTTTTTTTACTCGCTCCATCTCCTCTTGCAGAAGCTTCTCCTTTTCATCTTCCTTCTTCTTTTTCTTAGCCTCCTCGGCCGCCTTATCGACAATGGGCGTGCAGTAGCCTCTTTCCTTCAAGTGGCTTGGACAAATGTAAAAGAAATCCTAGCCGGAGCCGCGTTTATGTTAGACAATGTGCAGGTTTCAGTACAGGGACGGGCACTGCATCGCCCGATATCCCGAAAGCAGGCGGATCTCTTAGTCACCAGCTGGTTTTTCCATTACATACCTTGTTCTCGGCCGTGACGAGAACACTAGTAGCCGGTTTGAAACAGACCTCACAGCCTCTAGCGGCGTTCTCAGCCACTTTGCGGTGCATATATACGTTTGGGAATGCCATCTTTAGGTGTCCGGCCCGAAAGATTAGTAGTGTATTACAGCAGCAATGGCCCTTGAAAAAGCCGGGCCGTTGTGGCTGTGGAGAGGGCCCTTGGAGAAACCACGATGGTGGAAACAGCACATGACTGTGGGGTTTTTCTGCTAGGCCACAGTACGAATATGTTTGGCACGGTGTCATCCGCGCACTGTTTGTGCACCTCGGTTTACATAACTGTGGACGCAACATCCTTGAAATGCCCTCACCACGGTGTCTTTGGAGAGAAAGAGCATTTAGGAGCACATTTCCGGTTTAAGGTTATCCCATAGAGTTTTTTTCACTTCTATAGTCCAGCAATCGGCCTGTGAATGAAAAATGTACACCGTTAAAATGTCTAAGAAGGTTGCCAAATATGGAACGATCTTTTTTTGCTGGTCACGGTGCTGATAGCGTACAAACATCTGAGTATAATACAGCTACTATCCGCTGCTCTTTCCGATGCAATTTAATCGCTGTATGTTAAGACGATTTAGAAAACTACAACGCCATTCTTCCATGTATATAAGGTGGTGGGAGTAAGAGAAACCTTAAGAAACCTTAAGAATGTAAATCAATTTTAAGGGAAAACCTATTAATAATTAGGATGCCCGTCCCTCTTGTCATTCTCCGCCCACATTTTTCTGGAACCCAGCAATAAAGGAGTTGTTCAAGTCTGCGGCGGCCTCGTTTTCGGCGGCGATGGCTTCGTCGGCGGCCGCGCTAGCGATGGCTTGGAGGGACTGAATTTGTTGCGTTAATCCAGGCTTAAGTCGTATTACAGAACTATGTAACATAAGCATAAGAGTATTAGGACTTACCACCCTTCCGGCCTTCTTGGCTTAAAGAAAGAAACCATATTAGTCGGACATAATTTAGACACAGACAGCTAGCCTTCTTCAAACCAAGCCGTGATTGTGTTTAAAAGACTTACCGCCAGTTGTTCGACCAAGACCTAAAGTATAGTTAGCTACAACCGTTAATTGTTGTAAAACGAGACGGAAGACATTTGCCTTGATCTGGCCATCCAGCCGCTATATGATATAGCGGCTGGATGATCACATTTATCTTGTGATGCCTTTGTTTGGGGTACCACCACGTGGGCCTCCTTCTGTAACAAAGTCAGCACTCTACTGCTGATAAGACAGGATCAAATAGATGCTGCTTATACTTACATTGGCTGCCAGCTATTCGAGTAAAGTTGATTAGCATAAAGTAAAACAAGAAGCTTTTTTGTCGATATACATACCGTGGCCATCCTGGCCCTCCTCGCCGATTCTTTGGCCTTCGCCTACAGCGACGTTTGGGTCACAGAGGCCCCCCGGGGGCGGGAGGTGGGGTTGCGCGTCGTGCTGCGTGTCGTTGATCGGCGGGAGTGGTGGGTGGGGAAAGGGACATTTTATCATGTTAGCACAGGGTTTCACAGGTAATAGACAGCAAAAACTCGCCCTTCTGTATCTTCTCTATTAGCACATGTATGAATCATATTAGAATTCGTTGTAAGTGCCTATTATACCTTCGTCTTGGTCGTCTTCTGGTGGTGCTGCTTCTGCTCTGTCAGAAAACTATGGCAGCATCGGGCGAACGGGGGCAACGGGTGGACAGGCGTCAACTATTGTGAGGAGAAGCAAAGTTAGCTCAAGGTTTCCATATCGCAAGTGTGAATAAGAGGAGATTGGTACAGGGGTTGTGAAATACTTGCAAATCTGGAGGTGGGCTGTAGAAGAAGAGAATGAAGCGATCTGTCTTCATGGGGAGGGATTATGGTTGATTCACCATTCTGCGTTGGCAGTCACAACTCGATCTTCTCGATACAATAGGAAGGAGCGACTAGGCACGAATACCTATAAGACCATGTCACCTAACGATGATTTACAGCGGTCTAAACTACGACAGGTCAACCGGGCAATATTAGCAAAATAATAGGCTAGCGACCTGGGAAGTTGTTTATCACAGCGCGTCCGTCTACCGCTACTCATAAAGAAGCTGCTGCACGTATGGGACAGACGTGGGTGGAAAAGAACTTGTATCTTCTAGGATCACTCCCACCAGCTGGGAGGGGAAAGTATGTGTATCCTCCCTTGGATGACGTGAAATGTGGACTGCGCACAACGCAGTCTGGCTGTCATCATCAACAACCCTTTGAGAGTATGTCTCCAGAACTTCAGTAAGGCCTCAACTTCACCGGACCTGCGCAATTTAGGCCTACGCAGAATCTGACAGGATCCCTGCCAAGGCCTCTCCTTGCGTCATACGTAGCTCCCTTGAGAGCAGTCCTCATTAATGGCACTGTCGGGCCAACGCTAGGAGCGCGCACGGAGTGAATGCCACAAGGCCAGGGGACCAGCCAGCGAAATGCCCGCTCACGAGCCGGTAGTCACGAAAGAAAACGAATACTACGAAAATACTCAACGGATCTGACAAATCGAAAACGACGAAGTATTTCAGGAGAGGAAAATAGCCGTACTCCAAAACGGAGGCAATCACAGCCCTCCTCTGCTTAGTAATGAACGTAAATTGCCTCCTAAGATTGAGATTCTACG
The DNA here is from genome assembly GCA_004028395.1 of Leptographium galeiforme. Classification (NCBI taxonomy): domain Eukaryota; kingdom Fungi; phylum Ascomycota; class Sordariomycetes; order Ophiostomatales; family Ophiostomataceae; genus Leptographium; species Leptographium galeiforme. The sequence continues at coordinate 20,106 of RQWE01000216.1, forward strand.
AGTACGTTCGCGAAAGCGGGCGGACATACGGCTCAAACGATAAATCAGATCTCGAAAATAATCTATGAGCACCTAACAAAGTTCTACTTTCCAGTTTAAGTATAAGGTATGCGCATGATTTGGGTGATTTGCTGGTCGGCGCCACAGAGAGGCCGCCCATAAGCAGCCAGTTTCCTGAAAGTAGGTGGGCCTATTGCCAATGCCGCTCGATCAAGGTATTCAGATATTTATAAAAAGTTCAGAGCGAAAACCCTGCTATTATGTTAATATAACTGATCAACGCCTAAAAGGACTGTGACGGGCACGCCATGAAGTGCTAATGCTTTCTCGATTAGGAGGAATAGCACGGGGATTTGGGCGTTGAAATATGGAGTACGCGGCTGAAAAAAGGCGACGAGCAATGGGCGGCTGTGGCTGAAATGGGCGGTCAGCCACAGAGAAAAAGCAAGAAGGTGGAACGATTGAGGCCAGCCATACCCCACTTGTGAGGCCAGCCGTTGGCGTATTACTTGTACTTGGAGCTCCGCCACGCTCGAGAACGACATAAAAGCTTCCCACCCCCGCCATTTCCCTTGACTTCTCGTTCCTCAGGAATCACAACGCTTCAGAAATCTGTCCCGACTATCCAATAATAGTACTTACAGCCTGCAGACAACTTATTATAAAACGGAGCCATGTGTCGCCACTACACAGTCACATCCATGGCGCATGATAACATATGTAGGTTTATTTGGGCGAACTGAGGTCTACCGCCATTGATAGGCAAATCTGACAGAATTTACAGCAGGCCAACTCGAACCTGTCGGGTTTGCCACAGCTGCTTCCGGCTTGAGGATACCCTGGGACGGTTGCTACCTGTAGCGATGCTGCAAATTTGCGACGACTTCGAGAACTGGCATCATATCCGCAATGATGCCAGATACATGACGCTCGAAAGTACGACGATGCTGGCGTTGCTTTTGCCCTTAATTTTGCACACCTCGATCGTCGAGGTCTTTGACACGGAGTGAAACGAAGACAGAAGACGCAAAGAGCAGAGCAGCTCTGCTCCTCAATTCGCTCTACATACTTTCCCTGTTTCTTTCGACTCACTTCCTTTCTTTGGTTGCCTTTCGAATCGCGTCTTTCATTCCCTGTCGCCTACGACATATGACCGGACTACGTCGTAAAACTGGTCATTGACGCCTTGTTGTTCAAGGCGTTAACGCAATTCAACCACGCTCTTATTTCAATATCTCATCAACCACATTGACAGCGTCCCCGAGCCCCCAAAATCACCACTGCCACTGAGACAAAGTGTTTGGCGATCAGGCTGATCATTTTTCTCTGCATCACCGCATTCCTGAAAGTTCCTCGGCAAGTCCATCAGACACCATGTCCACTCACGAGAACACACATGGCCCTCTCAGCCACACACCGGTGTACGGCCGTGAGACTGCATTTGCCAACATGGAGCCAGACTTTGGCATCTATGTGTCAACTTTCCAGCTCACTCTACCCACTACCCTGGGTACTTCTACATCCGGTCTGTCTCCCGCCGACTCGCTGCTCTTTAGCAGTCAGACCCAGGATACCTCCCTCTTCGACACAAGTCTCCCGGCACACTATCACAACGGGACCCCCGACTGTATGGATGGGACCTGGGCCCCACTGTCCGACACACTAGGCGAGCCGGGGGATTTTGCTCATACAGTCGGGGGGGCAGATGGCGAACTGTGGGAGCCTATGGATGGGACGTACCCTGATTTTATATTTTCCAGCGAACCACTACTTCCTATCGGAGAATTGTCTCCCAACGCCGTCTCTGATGAGATGTACCTGCAAAGGGCATTTCCACCCCTCTATCACAGTGAAGCCACGGTGGGCACTCTTCCGTCCACCGAAGGCAGCGGATCGCCTTCAACACGGCTTCCGAGCGACCAGAATGCAGCGATTGCCGCAACGTGCGAATCGCCCGAGACGCCAAACAGACAAACACCAATGAAAAACGTGGGCGCCTCCTTGGCAACAGGGAGTGTCTGCGAAACATGCTTCCACACATTCCGTAGTGGGGCTGCATTGCGGTGAGTATTCCATCTGACTGGTCGTGTTCCTTCTGACAAGGTGCAGGAAACACGAGAAGACGCACACCCGGCCGCATGCGTGCTTTCTCTGTGGTGCCGGCCATGGCGCAGAGCGAGACATGAACCGGCACATGTGGTCGCGGCACCCGATCGAGGCCCAACAGCTAGACATCCCGAAGCAGCGGAAACAGTGTCCGTTCTGCGAGAAGACTATGCGGCACGACAATCTGAAGCGTCACGTTCGGACAGTGCACCAAGACAGGAGATGAATGTGCCGTGACAGACTGGAGACGAAGAAAAGGCGGCTACAGTGGTTATATTTTTTTCTGAGCAGCGAGCGAGAGCGCAGGTTTCTTTTCTTTTCTTTTTTTTTTGCATGTACAGGGTTTTTGGAACAGTTTAGACTGTAAACAATGCAACGAAGAGTGTTAGACTGCCTTTCGACTGGCGGTGTCCACATGGAGCATGGAAGAGACGGCTGCAGCGTATATTCATACATAGGGCAGAAAAAGTACAAGAGTGGCCATGCCCGCGTTTATGGTTTGCTGGGCCGAGCATCTTCGTTCATGAAGTTGTCGTCGGGGGCAAGATCAAAGACCTCATCAGCGTCGATCATCCGCTGTGTTTCGGGGGCAGCGGCGGCCTCGGCGGGCTCGCTAGCTTCTGTAGCATTGGCAGATCCAGCGGACTCGACGTCTCGGGGGTCGGGCGGCAAGCCGAGGGCGATGCGTTCGCGGCGGAAGCGCTCGCGGATGGAGGGGGTTTGCATGATGCGCCAGCGGAGGCGCCAGCCCCACGGCCCTAGCTCGGCGATACGGGCCGGCTTGGAGCCGAGAAGGTACTCATCGAGGCCGCCGACTTTGTCGAGGGTGCGTAGGACGCGGGTGCTGATGCGGGTGCGGATCGGGGCGTTGAGGGCGATGGACCAGAGGCGCTTCTCTTGGATGTTGGGTCGCCACTTGCGGCGGTTTTTCTGGGGGTTGATGATCTCGGTCTCGCGCGAGACGGTGTTGCCGAAGCGGATGCGGGAGTGGCCATAGAGGCCGGAGTTGGACTGTTTGTAGAGGAGGCGAGGCCCAAGCGGGTAGGGCGGGATCTCGGGTTGTTGGGCAGTCGGAGACGGGATGGGAGGCTGGCCGGCCGGTAGCAGGACCTGCTTGTAGCCGCGGGCGTGGAGGGGATTGTGGACCGCGACGAAGGGGGAGTTGAGGAGGGGAGCGTTGAGCAGAAAGCGGCCGGCACGCGCGCGGCAGAGCGGCGTTGTCGACATGGCGGCGAGGCGGGCACCAGCCGAGGGACCGGAGCAGCGCGGAGAAGGGTGGCGGGAGCGACGGGAGGCGAGCGGGCACGGCAATGGTTGAGAAATCGGCCGAGGTGGTCGTCGTCGAGGCAAAGCGCAAAATTTGGGAAGCTTAGGATTGTGGATTTTGGAGCGACCCGACAAGGAGCCCCACATATTTGACGGGCCGGCAGCGGCCACCAACAGCTGTCACGAGAATGGAGCAGGAATGCGCGTGCATTAACCAGTCAAGTCGTCTTACCACCAAAGACGACTAACGCGAGAGCAAGAGAGGCCACGATGCTGCCCCCGGTGGAGGCGTCGGTGCTGGAGAACAACCCCGAATTTGCCAAGCTGTACAAGACGCTGACGACGGCGATTCTCAATGCGGACGGCACGACCAAGAACGACGCGGGTGCGGCGCAGCGAGAAGCGGTGCGGCAGCAGCTGCGAGAAGTGCGGCTGCGGGCGGCCAAGCGACACCTGATGGCCGAGGCGATGGCACGAGCGGCACCGCAGACGGAGGTGCGCGGGGCAGGCGCGGCGGCGCGGCGGGCAGCGCGGACGGGCAGCCGAGTGCCGGAGCGAAAGGAGCGGAAAGAAGAGATACCGCCCGACGTGGCAGACCTGTTGCTGGTTCTTCCGGCGTTGTTGCAGCAGCCGCAAGGCGAGACGGCGGCTCTGACAGAGGCCGATGCGGCACTGCTGCTGGCGAGCCCGCCGCTGACGGCGCTGCCGGCGCAGGCGGCGCGGGTGGCGGCACTGGCCTCGGGCGTGCTGCAGGCAGACGCGCTGGGGCTGGTGCGGGTGGTGCGGCCGTCGACGAACCCGTCGTACGTCCATCGGGGCGTGGAGGCGCTGGGCACGGAGGCGGCGGCGCTGCGGGCGGCGGTGGCGACGGCGCGGGAGCGGGTAGGAGGGGCTCGGGCAGCCGTCGAGCGAGGCCTGGCCGAGGACCGGACGACTGTGCCTGCCTTGGCGACGCTGGTGCGCTCGCTCGAGGCGAAGCACGGCCCGGTCGGGCGGGCGCTGACGCTGCGGGCGGCCGAGGTGGCCATGGTGGCCGAGACGGAGCAGGCCGAGGCGGCGGTGGCTCTCGCGCAGAGTAGGCGGGCCGTCTACCCAGCCGAAGCGCAGGCGGCGCTGCAGCGGTACGGAGCCCATCTGCGGGACGGCCGGCGGCGACTGGAGGAGGCGGTGCGAGAACGGCGGGCGGTGCTGGCGGCCTACGGCGAGGAGGAGGACAATCACGGAGACACGGCCAAGCAGAAGGAGATGCGGGAGATGGCACGGACGCAGCAACAGCTGGAGCGACAGATCGAGGAGGTGCGGCAGGATCTGGCGCGGCTGGGCTGAGAGACGAGGACGAGAGGACGAGAGGACGAGAGGATGAGAGGACGAGACAAGAGCACGAGAGCACAAGAGCACAAGAGCACAAGAGGACAAGAGCACAAAGCACAAGAGCACAAGAGCAGATTGCAGAACATGACACTTTTCATTCTCCTCCATTCCCTTATCCACGATCAACCCTTGACCTTGAAGATGGACTCGGCCAGACGGCCGACGTTGTGGCTGGTGATGCCGGCCACGGAAATGCGGCCGTCCCGCGTGGCGTAGACAGAGTGCTCCTTGGCGAGGACGTCCATCTGCTCGGGGGTCAGACCGGTGTAGGCGAACATGCCGATCTGGCTGGTGATGTGGCTCCAGTCGTGCTTGGAGCCGAGCTTCTCGAGGTTATCGCGCAGCAGCTTGCGCATGGCAATGATGCGGTCGGCCATGCCCTTGACCTCGGCCAGCCACTGGGCGCGCAGCGTGGGCGACGCCAGGATGGCGGCGGCCACGCGGGCGCCGTGCACCGGCGGGTTCGAGTAGAGCGGCCGCACGAGGATCTTGACCTGGCTGTCGACGCGCTTGGCCTCGGCCGCGTCGGAGCACACGACGCTAAAGGCGCCGACACGCTCGCCGTACAGGCCCATGTTCTTGGCAAACGACTGGGCCAGCACGGGCTCGTGGCCCTTCTCGACAAAGTAGCGCAGCGCGTAGGCGTCGCGGTCGGCGTCGCCGCTGGCGAAGCCCTGGTAGGCCATGTCAAAGAACACAGTGTGGCCGCTCTCGCGCACGGCCACCTCGATCTGCTGCCACTGGTCGACGGTCGGGTCGACGCCCGTCGGGTTGTGGGCGCACGCGTGGAAGAGGAACACCGAGCCGCGCGGCGCCGCCCGCACGTCCGCCAGCAGACCCTCAAAGTCCAGCCCGATCGTCTTGGGGTCGTAGTACCGGTACTTTTGCACCGTCAGGCCCGCGTCGCGGAACACGGCCGCGTGGTTGGCCCACGACGGCGCCGGGATGTAAATGTTCTTGGCCGCGCCCTCTGCCGCGCCCGGGTAGAAGCGCTCGATAAAGGCCGCGCCAATGCGCAGCGCGCCCGTGCCCGAGATCGACTGCGTCACCGCCAGCCGGCCCAGCACCGCGTTGCCGGCTCCGTACGCCAGCTCTGCCGCGCCCTTTGTGAACTCGGGCAGGCCCGTGATGCCCGCGTACTCCTTGTTCAGCCGCTGCGCCACCACCGCGTCCTCGGCCTCGCGCACCGACGGCAGCACGTACGGCTTGCCCGCATCGTCGCGGTACGCGCCCACGCCCAGGTTGATCTTCTGCGGGAACGCATCGGCCTTGAAAGCCTCCGTGATGCCTGTAGTCACCCAGTTAGCGCGCGCGCCGTGGCCAGTCTACCCCGCCGCTTATCGCACGCTGAGCTTACCCAGAATAGCCTATCGCCAGGCTGAGCGTTAGCAGAGCTTCAGAGCTTTCCATCCCGGAGTAGAGCCCAGCGAGTGACTCACGTCCTACACACAGCGTTAGCAACCCGCCAAACAAAACCCTCGTGTCCGTCTCCCGTCTCCTACTCACAGGTGGCCCCTGGGGCACGTTCGCCCACGTCGACGACGGCCGCACCGCCGCCATCAGGCCGCGCCGCAGCACCGGCTGGCGCGTCACAAGTCTCAGCGAGGTCAACATGATCGCGGTTGTCGAGGGCGAGCAAGGTGAGATGGGAGGAGAGTGGAAGGAGAAACGGAAAGAAAAAAAAAATCAGGAAACGCCGCCGTCAAAAGGATGCCGCCGAGAGTGGTCCGATGGTGCGCGAATTGACTCACAGGGCCGCTTGCTCTTGTCCTGCGGAAAATATTATTCACACAAAAAACTGCTTCCCCCTTCCGAAAGAGGTCCGAGTTATTCTCTGGCATCCTGCCGGTGCGGGGATTGGCCAATCAGAGCTGGAGTTGCGGGGTTGCTGCAACGCTAAAGCCCTAAAGCCCACTCGCCGGAGAAGCGGCAGCGCGCTGTGTGGGGAGCAGCAAGCGCATCGAATAGCCCGCCTGGGCGCCCTGCAGCGGTCTGTTCGGGGTTGCGTAGTCCGAGATGCTGTCACGAGGAGCAGACATGGTGGAGCTTGCTGCAGGAGCTCTCCTCTTGCAGGATCGGGTTTCCTGGACCAGCGGAGCAACGTGCCGCCCCGGAAATGTCGCCATCTCGTCGCCCAGGAGTGAAGTGTACAAAAACAACAATCAACAATCAGCCCGCTCGCCGCTCCACGTGCCCGATTTGAGCACGCTCACGTGATAAGGAACGAATCACGTGCACATCTAGCCGTGTCTGGCGTTGCCAACCGTCCCGATGGTGTCGTCCCAAGCTCGCCTCTGCTACAAAGACGGCCGATATGTCGAGAGCTGCGAGGCGGCCTGTCGGCGGTCCCAGGGCCGAAGGCATGCACCCTAAGCAAGCGTCCGCGCCGGGCCTGCGCGTGTCCCAGCGGCCGCCGACGGCCTGTCGAGGTGCGTGGACCGGGTGCTAAGATGGAGAGTGAGCGAGAGATCGAGATACGCAGCTGACCGCCCAGAGTGCGCATCGCGCAAGGTGCGGTGTGATAAGCAGACGCCGTGCGGCCGGTGTGTGCGCCTGTCGCGGCCGTGCACCCGCGAGGTCGTCTGCATCAGCAAGGCGTTGTCGCAGCACCGCGACGAGTTGCGCTTCCTGCGGCAGCTGCGCTTGCGCGTCGAGGCTGATGTCGCGGCCGACATCGACGGCCGCATCCGGCTTTTGGAGCATGGCAGCGTCAGCGAGGGCGACGGCGAAACTGAAACCGACGAAGCCACGGATGGAGCAACCGACCCAGTGACGTCCAGCCTCGTCATAGGAACGTCGGAATCCACGAATCGGTTGCCGGAGCTGTTTCCGACTCTGCCCGCCGACGAGACAGGGCCGACCGCGCACGAGGATCGTCGCGCCTCGGTGGTGACGGCGTTTGAGTTTCTGACGTGGGGCCGCCACACCCAGGCGTGCTTCCCCCACCGTCGCTGCGGCTGCTACCAGCACCGACGCTACTCGGAGCTGGTGTCCATCAACAGCGACACCGCCTGGGCCGGACGTCGGGCCATGGCCGCTGTCGTCGATGCCGACGTGCTGTTACCCGCTGCCACCGCCGCCAAGGTCGTGCAGTTCCATATGGAGCACCTCCACTGGCACCACAACGCCTTCCACGGGCCGACCTTCCTGGCCCACTGCCGCCAGTTCTGGGCTACCGGCACTGCCGACCACCCGCTTTGGCTGGCCCTCTACCTGGCTGTCTGCAGCGTCTCGCTGTGGGCGCTGCTCAACACCGACGACGCCCGCGTCGCCCTCGGCCTGGATGACTGCATCGACGCCGGCCTCGTTGCCCGCCAGTTCGAGGCCATGGTCGGCGTGCTGTACGGCGAGAATTTTCTGGAGCAGCTGTCGCTGTACGCCGTCCAGGCGATCGTCGTCAGCACCCGCATCGCACATAACCTTGACCGCAGCGAGCTCAACGCCACCCTCGTCGGCGCTGCCGTCCGCATCGCCCACTGCCTCGGCTTGCACAAGATTGCCGACCCGACCACCCACGATGTCGGCTGGCACGAGCGCATCGAGCTCGAGACCGGCAAGCGTGTCTGGGCCCAGCTGTGCATCCAAGACCACTTTCAGATCCCCTTCACCGACAGTTACGGTGCGTGTCGTCGTGCTCACCGTCGTGCCTGCTCTGTTGTGCCGCGTATCGTGCTGCGTCTTGCTAACTTTCCAGTCATCCATCCACAGCACTTTCTCACCCCCCTCCCCATCAACTGCAACGACGCCGACATGGTGTCGCAACCGCCCGAGGTGCCCACCAACTCGTCATACGTGCGCATGCTCGCCCGCACCGCCGCCCTCATGCCGTCGCTGCTCGACGGCCTCGGCCCCCTGCCCGCCCGCAAGCCGCCCGCCGAGGTGTACCGCCACATTGTCGCCTGTGACCGCGCGATGCGAGCCAATATTGGCCGCATTCCCAAGTTCCTGCTGCGCGAAACCACCACCGCTGCCGCCGCCGCCCTGCCCTGGCTACCGCTGGCCCGCTGCACACTCGCCATCAGCGCTGCCGAGAAGATCATCATGATCCACCGCCCAGTCTTGTTCGAGTCCTTCCAGAGTGCCGCCTTCCGCCCTACCCGCGCCATCTGCGTCGCCGCCGCCGGCACTATTCTGCGCGAGCACGAGCAGGCCATTGCCGCCGGCGTCGTGCCCATCTGGACCCACTCCGCCTTTTGCGTCACCGCTGCCGTCGTTCTCGGCCTCGAGCTCTTCCACTGTCCCGACCATACCAACGACGTCGCCCACGGCTACCGCCACATGCTCGGCCGCGCTGCCGACCGCCTGCGCGCCCGCCGATGCGACGCCATCGCTCGCCGTGGCGCCGTACTCGTCGACACCCTGCTCGCCGCCGAGGAGGATCTCGTCGTCCGTCTCATGCGCACCACCCGGCCCACCGCCCCTGGTGCTGCCGCCGCCTCCACCGAGGCCCACCAGCGTGCCATTATCAACGACATGATTGGCAGCCACGAGATCCTCGCCCGCTTTCTTGCCCGCGAGCCGGCAATCCCCATCGCCGAGGAGCTCGTTGCCGTTCCCATCAATGCGCTGGCCAGTCCCGGATCCGTCCTCTCTCCTGGCGATCTCGACGCTGCCCAGGACTTCGACATGTGGTTTAACCAGGTATTTGCTCCGACGTACGAGCCGATGGTGTAGATATTTCGAACGAGTTTGATTTTTACGGCTTCTTCTCAGTGGAATGTCTGTTGGGGCTTGCATATTTTTTGTATTGGCAATGTGTCATTTTCAATCCCTGGCTATTGTGTCGCACTTGGAAGGAAGGCAAGGGTGACGAAAGTAACGAATTAGGAAGGCACAACTGTTATTGATATTTCAAGCTCTGGAGTCTAACAATTCCAAAACACCAACTCTCCCAACTGTTCTTTCACACTCAAAAGTTGTACAGTTTCGACACCGCCAACGGGGTCGCACCCTGCTCGCTGTCGACGCTACCGTTGTCGTGATGCTTGGCCTCGGTGTACCCAGGCGACCGCTTGATGCGCACGTTGGCCAGCGCATATATTGCCAACAAGATGATGACAATGGCCGCCGCATACGCAATCAGCGCAACGGAAACAGTCCAGCCGCGGTGGTAATGCGGGGCATCATCAGAGCGGAACAGCTGGCCGCCAATAATACCGGCGCAGTTTGCCGCCATGATGAACATGGCCATACGGATGGACCGCTGTGTCGGTGATGGTGCGTTGATGGCGATCCATGAGCCGTGAAGGGCGTCTGTCTTTTGTGTCAGCCATGTTTCTACTGTTTCTAGTGACGAGGACCATTCTGGTCAACTTACGCCACCAACTACATGTCGCGCCAGCCAGCGTCAGCAGGGCATACTTGGTGCCGCGCGCGGCGTCATCCGGCAGACACTTGTACGCGATCGTAAAGACGAGCTCTATCAGGATTGCAATCAGCACGAGGTAGCCACGACGGCCCCATCGGTCTCTGTAACGGGTTAGTTATCGCTGACGTTGCCCCGGGGGCAGAGATACTCACGCTACAAATCCCAAGAAGACAACCAAGCAGACCGAAATCCATTGGCCAACGCTGCTCATCGCGTTCGAGTTCAACCGGCTGTAGCCGAACGAAGACACCATGGTCGGGGCATACGACCACAGTGCCGTCGACGGGGCCAGGCCTGCCATGGTGACGGTCACATGCAGCAGGATCTTGCCGTCTGAAACGGTCCGCCAGATGTCGGACAGAGAAATGCGCGACTGGCTAGTCAACGCCGAGGGTCCGTCGAGGGCCTTGCGATGATGCAGGATCATAATCTCGCGTTCGTTAAAGAAGGAGACGCCGAGCAGCGATCGAGGGTTGCTCGGCAGGCCGGGGAACAGAGCGACAAATAGCACACCCATGAGGATGCTGAAGATGCCCTCGAGCTGGGGGAGGGGGGATTAAAGGTCAGCTGAGAACAAAACGTGGCAAGACGATGCAGGAAAACGCACAATGAACAGCCACTGCCACCCGCTCAGGCCTGCCAGACCATCCATATGCAGGATGCCGTATGCAATCAGACCACCGGCGGCTGTCGCGAGGCCGTTGCCAAGGAAGAAGAAGGAGAAGCGTCGACTCAGCTCATGGCTGCGGTACCAGGCAGTGATGGTATACAAACTGCCAGGGATGAAGCCGGACTCGCACAGGCCAAGCAGGATACGGGTAACCAAGTAGGCGCCGAGGCCCTTTTGGAAGGCCTGGAAAGTGGCGACGAGGCCCCAGGCGAAGATTTGAGTGCCGATCCAGGCGCGGGGGCCAACACGATAGAGGACCAAGTTGCTGGGGATTTCGAGCAGGACGATGCCAGCGTTGAGCAGCTGCGTGCCGACGTTGAACTGGTTCTGGGTGATGCCAACGTCAGCGAGGAAGCCGTTGGTCAGGGCGTTGCCACTATGGTTATGTCAGCAAGGCGGTCTGGCAGCGCGAGGGTCCGAGGCAAGGACACGCACCCATTGGCTCGATCGAGCTGAAGGGCAAAAAAGACGACCATCAGGATAGGCATGACGAGCGAGTCGATCTTGCGCACGAGCCGCTTCTCCTCCTCGGCCGTCCACTGCTGGGTGAGTCCGACCTGTTCACAGGCCGGCTTCTCACCGAGCACTACTGCACTTATGGCTGGTTCGCACTTGATTGACGACATGGTGAGACTTGGGGGAAGGTGACGATCGACATTTCGAGAGGTCGGTGCATTCGAGGGAAGCCAGTCTTCATATACGCCGCCCAGGCGGTCTTCATCATACAGCTCGCGATAACAGCATTGAGAGACGCAATGATACCATCGGGGTCCACGCAGACTATCGCAATGGTGAGGGTTGCCGCGATGCAATGTGGTCGTCAAGCCATTGATTGAGTGGGTCGGATGGGCCGGCCGGCTTGATAACCCGGGCGAGTCAGAAACTGACGCGCTGATATCTGGTCACGTGGTCCCGCCGGTCTCCGGGTCCCGGGGCCGACGTCCCAACGTCAAATATACAGGCTCGGAACGCACGTTATTTCGAGGTAGGCGGTCGTGGGAAGCACTGAAATCTCACTTCACGGCAACCATGAAGACTTGTTCGCTCTTCGCACTGGCCCTCGGCATCCCTGGTGTCGCCTGTGACGGGACCTACCGCACTCGACCCGACCTCTCGCCGCTGCACCTCAACATTACGATCCCGTGTGAGCCGGGCGAGTGCGACTCGGGCTACTTGTTTGTGTCACCATTTACGACGTATGGAGAGCCGGATGACCGGGCGGACTTCCAGGCGGCGCCCTACATTCTGACTGACACGGGCGACCTTGTCTGGTCGGGCTTCGGCTATTTTGCTGGTTGGGGCTGCAACCTGCAGGCAGCCCGCTGGCAGGGCCATGACGTTCTCTTCAGCTTCGAAGGTGTACACAACGGCAACCACGGTCACGGTCACGGCCGCCACACGCTGCTGGACCAGCACTACAACGTCGAGCGTGTGCTGCGGGCTGGTGGACATCTCGTCTCGGACAAGCACGAGTTTATCATTGTGGATGAACAGACGGCTCTGATCCAGATCTACCACCCGTTGCAGCGAGACCTTTCGGCCTTTGGCGGCGAGTCGGGCCAGACGTGGATTGTGGACGCACGCTTCCAAGGTGCGTGGCGGCTTTGATTTTTGAAAAAGTGGCTGTATTCTCTAACAGCCCAGAGCTCGACATTGCCACCGGCAAGGTCCTATTCGAGTGGCATAGCCTCGACCACGTGTCCCCAGATGGTAGGCTTCCGGGCTCCTTGCGACTCATGCTCGTTCCCCTGCTGATCTCCAGAAACTGCTCTTGACCTGCCGTCCGGCCTCGCTGGCGTCGGCCGCTCCAGCGCCACCGCCTGGGACTACTTCCACATCAACTCACTGGCCAAAGGCGCGGACGGTCACTACCTTGTGTCCGCGCGACACGCCTCGACCGTCTTCAAGATCAACGGCACCGACGGTTCGGTCATCTGGCGCCTGGGTGGTAACCACTCCGACTTTGCACTCGGCGAAGACGTCCTCTTTGGCTTTCAGCACCACGCACGCTACCTGTCCGAGGGCGGCGATCGCGAGGAGCTATCGCTGTTTGACAATTCCGTGTATGGCTCCGAGTCGGCTGGCAGCGGCCACGAGATCCACATCCATCCCTTTTCGCGTGGCAAGCGTCTCGCACTCAACCACACAGCGGGCACTGCCACGCTTGTCCAGGCCCTGATGCCACCGGGCAAGTCTATTCTGACGCGCTCCCAAGGCTCCGTCCAGGCCCTGCCGGGTGGCCGCACCTTTGTCAACTGGGGCTCCGAGGGCCAAATGACCGAGTACAACACCGACGGCACGCCCACCTTCCACGCCCGATTCGGCAGTGGGTTTCTCTCTGGAAAGCTACAGAGCTACCGCGCCTTCCGCTTCAACTGGACGGGCTTCTCGCCCGAGACGCCTGCGGTCGTGGCTGAGCAAACGACCACTGACACAGTCAGCGTCTTTGTCAGCTGGAACGGCGATACGGAGACACGCGTGTGGCGGTTTGGCTGGGCGGAGACGGCCGGTTCGGTGACCGTTCGTCGAGAGGCGTCGGTGCCACGGCAGGGTTTCGAGACGGTCTTTCAGCTGCACCGAGCGCGTGGCGTACAGATATCATCGGTCCGGGCCGAGGCGCTAGACATCGCTGGCCGGCCGTTAACAATCTCGTCGGAAGTCCAGGTGGAGGGGACAGTCGCCGGGCTGTGGACACAAGATGAGGAGGATTGGCTTGACCTATAGTTGAGACAATAACAATGGCGTCCAGAACTGGCCCAAAGGCTGTCATGCGGATTTTCCGATTGGGCTATTATTGAAGTATCAAACAGAGACTCGCGGGCATGGGGGTCGGAGAGGTAACCCCTTCATCGTAGGACCAACCGGGAATTCGGCAACTGGCAGCTGCTGTTGTTCATCATCCGGTCTCTGGCGCCATGTGTAAATCCGGTTGAATTCTTGTAGGTATCATATGTAGGCCCTCTTTTTGATTCTAATAGGAAGCGAAATTCTCATTTCATCAAGCTCGGAAGCAGAAGCAAATCCAAAATGGCTTATTTGGAGTACCTTGTTAGGCAATTCGGATCTACCGGACGCACCAAGCAAAACCAGACAAAAATACGAAGCTTTGCTGACACCACCACCGCAGAGATGCCGTCAGCTCCGTAGCGAGAATTCTTTTACAATCTCCCGCAGAGAAGTCTCTTCCTAGTGAGATATCGCCATTGTATCGCCATCATAATCGCCATCGTCATGGCCGATACGGCCCCACGGGTCAGTTTTGAACTGACCCGACGGGCCGCACCGGGAGATATCTATCGGACCTCGGGCGAGCGTATGGCTTGCCACCAAGCCGGGTTAGATAAATATAGATGGATGTATGCTTTTTCCGCAAAAGACAAACAGAAGTCTCATCAGCCACCAAGATGACCATCCCGGCGGCCCAATCGACAGGCCGCATTGTCCCGGACGACTTTCCAGCCGCGTCTGAATGCGATGCACTGCTGCCACCCAAAACAGCGGTACCCACGGCAGTGCGCGGGTTCGTGTGGATCGAGGCGGTTCTGATGATCAATGTCTTTCTGGCTGGCTTCGACGGCACCGTGACGGCGTCGACGTACGCTGTCATCACGTCGGACTTCCGCGGTGCCAACCTGGCGTCATGGCTGTCCACGTCGTACCTGGTGACGACGACCGCGCTGCAGCCGCTGTATGGACGGCTTTCTGACATTTTTGGACGGCGCGTCTGTCTGCTGGCCGCCACCGCCCTCTTCGGCCTCGGCTGTCTCGGCTGCGGCGTCAGCCCGAACTTGGCCTCGCTGATCGCAATGCGGGCGCTGGCTGGCGCTGGTGGCGGCGGACTGATGACGATGGGTGTGTATCTGCCGACTCGTAAGACGGGGGCCCGACTCGTACTGACTGGTTGTGTAGCCACGATCCTGCACACCGACCTCGTGCCGCCTGCCAACCGCGGCCTCTACCAGGCCTTGCAAAACGTGCTGCATGGTGTCGGCTCCGTGCTGGGCGCCTCTCTGGGAGGTGCCATGGCCAGCTATCTTGGCTGGCGCTCGTGCTTCCTTCTGCAGGTGCCCGCCTGCGTGGCCGCCCTGGTGGTGGCGGCGCGCGTCGTGCCAGCCGGCAGCCCCGAGAAGAAGACGGCCCTGTTGCCGGATGAGGAGCAGACTGACGTTTCTCCGGCCCGCTCGGTCTGGTCACAGATCGACTTTGCCGGTGCCGGCCTGCTCATCGCCGGTCTGTCACTGCTTCTGGCAGCGCTCAGCCTCGGAAGCAGCACGCTGCCTTGGATGCACCCGGGCGTGCTCGGCTGTCTGGGCGCAGCAGTTGTTCTGCTGGCGGCGTTTGCGGCCGTCGAAGCCCGCACGATGGCCGTCCCGCTTCTGCCGCTGTCGATGCTGCACGGCACCGAACGAGTGGCCCTGCTGGTTCTCAACGTCTGTCTGGGCGTGTCCGGCTACGGCTTTCTCTTTCTCATGCCACTCTTCTTCCAGGCCGTCCTGCTGGACTCGGCTTCTGTCGCGGGCCTCCGGCTAGTCGCCGCCTCTGCGGCCACGCCCATCGGCGGCCTCACCACTGGCCTCGTCATGCGCTACGGCGCAGCCAGGCTCGGCCACGGCGTCCTTGGAACCCTTCTTCGCCTTGGCTCGTTTATCCTCGTCGTGGGCGGCGGCTGCAACCTCGCGCTCGGCATGCACGACGCCTCGTGGCGGTACGCCGTCTACCTTATCGTCGGAGGCTACGGCCAGGGCATGTTGTACCCGGCTGGTCTCTTCAGCTTCCTCGGCGCTTGTGCCTATGACGAGCACGCAGTCGCCACCTACCTTGTCTACCTCGTGCGGTCCGTTGGCTCCGTCGCCGGCGTGGCCGCCATATCCACCATTGTGCAGACAGTCTTGGCTCGGAAGCTGACCGAGGCGTTTGCTGGCACGCCGGGTGGCGAAGAGGTACCGTTCCTTGTTGTCTGTCGTTCTATCTTACTATGTTTCATGTTGCTGACAATGCAGCTCATCGACACGCTCACCCACTCGATCGAGGCTCTGCACGATCTGCCGATAGAGACGCGGCAGCTGGTCCAAGCCATGTACTACGATGCCTGCCACACGGGTCTATATTTTCTGTTGGGTGTCGGCCTGGTGACGGCAGGGAGCGCTTGGCTGGCGGCTCATAAGGCAAAGAGCCGGGAGGGACGGTGAAATGTGATGACTTCGTCTGTAATGCACTGTAAGCCTGTATGCATAGAAAAAATGCAGCCCGGTGGCAATGGCAAAAAAAAGGCGAGCGGGGTGTATTTTGCTTTGAAGGAGCAAAGAATAGAAAGTGTGAACAGGGACGAAGATGGACTGGGCGAGGAAGTTCAGGACCAGCGACCAACGACCAGCAACCTCAAGACTAGCTGCAGCTTTGGCGACGGCATCAGAACGATGTTAAATAGGCTATGTATACACTATGTGAGGTACCGATTACATCCTGGATACGAGCACAGTACAACTGGCCGAGCTACGAGTACGAGTACAAGTAAAACGAAACTGTGACAGATGCGCCACCCCACCACGAGACGGGACAACGCATAACACAGAACTACTGTAAACTGGCCTAATGTGTACTCGTACTGCCGCGCCCTTAGGCCCAGCCAAGGCGGAGTCCGTTACTATTACGAATCGGTATAAATAACATGATTAACTGCTGCGAACTCGTTTGGGAGTACCACATGTTCATGCTCGTTCTCGTATTTTGCCGAGTGCGCTTCCGTTAAGAGATGCGCCACCCAAGACAGTCCCGCGTCTTCCGAATATGGTTTGCAAACTGACGACCCGGTGATGTCGTGCTGACATGGCGGTGGTGCTGTTGCACGTTGGCGGGCTGGGCCGGCACGGCGGTTACAATGCCAAGGACTACGGGAGTGTTGCTCGCCCATGTACTCATACTATTCGCTCAGTATATTTGTAAGAAATGCGGTTCCAACATCCACGCGTTCGATTCGCACAGCTAGTATCAATAAATAGCATTAACTTGATACTCGTATGTGCTATGCGGTTACAATTGGCCCCCTCCCCCGGATAGTAGGAGAAGATTACGACGTTGTAGCAAGAGCAAGTTCGCCCTAGGGGGACCGGAAGCAGGTGTCCGGCCCCGCCTATATTGCTACGTCCGGGCCCAGACCCTACGAGGCGGACTACCACCACTAATAGCGAGTCAGACTGTCCATCACTGCTGCAAGGGCTATCAGGTATGAGATACGATAGTCGTTCATTCCACAGCCGTTCTGTCCAGAGGGACAGAAATGCTATTAAGTAGCGAGTCCCTACCGTACTCGCCCAGTTGGATCCGAAATTGACCCAAGAAGAGAAGAGAGAATCAAGGCAGACCTCGGACCCTTGTTACAGTCACCCTTCCCGCCTCACCTATTACACCAATAGCCCGTCATGCCCGCCGATCTGGCTTCCGCGACCCGGCCGTCCGACATCAAGGCCATCCCCCAGATCCTTGCCGATATCCAAAATCTGCAGGCCTCTCTGGAGGATGGTGGAGAGCCGACGCACCACGCGTTGGTCGCCCAAGCCCGCCGCCTGCTGCAGTCTGCTATAACGCCGCGCGAGCAGATGCTTGAGCATACGTGGGCCAATGTGAGATACGCGAAAAACTGCCGAGGGGGAGACTGCTCACCGAACAGCTCGGCCTTGATGCCGTCATCATCACCGGCGTCGACATCGGCCTGTGGAAGCGCATGGCCGAGAATGGCAATGTGCCACAAAAGGTTTCCGACCTCGCCGGGCCCCTGGGCGTCGATCCCGTGCTTCTGGGTAAGCTTTCCCTCGTCGATTCTGCTGTTCTGGTCTTCTGACTTGGCCGGCCCGCCTCCTGCGTCATGCCTGCGCCATGGGCCACCTCGTGGAGGTCGGCCCGGACGAGTACCGGCCGACGGCCTTTTCGCTGTCGTTGAGCCTGGAAGTCATCGGCGACAGTTATACGGCGCTGTATGATTTCGGCCATCGTCTTGGATAAACCTCCTTGCTAACGCCCTTCTCCCAGCATCGGCGGCCTCGGCCGCTGCTCCATCGAGCTCAACCAGTTCCTCCGCAAGACCGGCTGGAAGAATCCCACCGACGCCACCCACACATCCATGCATGCCGCCTACAGCACTGATAAGGCCAACTGCTTCGAGTATGTGCGCTCCGTCGGCCTTGGCCCCCAGCTGAACCACCACATGGGCGGTTACCGCCAGGGTCGTCTGCCCTGGATGCACCCCTTGATGTACCCGGTCGAGGAGACGCTGTTGCCCGGCGCTGACACCAATTCGGACGCCCCGCTGCTCGTTGATGTTGCCGGCGGTCTAGGCTACGACATTGATGAGTCTAAAATTATGTATCCCAACCATCCTGGGGTGAGCTTTCTATCGCCAATTTTCCCTTTCTTTCCTCTTCCTCGACTAACCCCCCAGAAACTCATCCTACAAGACCAGCCCGTCGTTATCGCCGACGTCGCCAACATCGATCCCTCCATCCAGCTCGTGCCCCACGACTTCCTTGCCGAGCAGCCCATCCGCGGCGCCCGTGCCTACTTTATGCACTCCGTCATGCACGACTGGCCTGACAGTGTCTGCAAAGACATCCTCGCCCGCCTGGCCACCGCCATGGAACCCGGGTACAGCAAGCTGCTCATCTGTGACTGTGTCATCCCGCGCACCGGTGCGCACTGGGAGGCTACCGCCGCTGACATACTAATGATGACTCTGGTTTCTGCTCTCGAGCGCACCGAAGATCATTGGCGCGCTCTGCTAGAGGGCAGCGGTCTCGGCCTGCGCATTGTCAAGTTCTGGAAGTACGCCGCGGGGGTCGAGAATGTGATCGAATGCGAGCTGGCTTAGGACGTGCTAGAGCTGTCGAAACAATCGAGCCTCTCGTCTATTTTCCAAGGAGCGTTGCTATTTGTACTGCTGTTTTTTGCTATCAGCGGCTCTTATCGCCGATA
>RQWE01000217.1:0-38719 GCA_004028395.1 Leptographium galeiforme
GGAGGAGGAGGAGGAGGAGGAGGAGGAGGAGGAGGAGGAGGACAGAAAAACCGACGACGACAAAGAGGACGCAAAAGACTCCCACCCCGACGCAAGACGACCACGCCCCAAGCGACACACGCTGCCCACGGGCAGCAGCGGCGGTCTGGTGCCGTCGTGGTCGTCGCCGTCGCCGTCGCTGCGACACCCGCGACACGTCGACGCGGTGTCGCCCGAGATGATCATCTTGGCGGCGCTCGTGATTGCCACAAAGTTCACCGACGACGGCGTGGCCGGCCAGCAGGCGGCGCCGGCGTACTGTGCGTGGGGCCAGCGACACGGCGGCACGGCGCGACGGGGACGGCCGCTGTGCACGGCGGCCCAGCTGTCGGCCACGGAACGGTGCATTATGCAGAGTCTGGGCTACCGGATCCTGCCGCTGCTCGAGGCCGATCTGCTGGCCGACGCGCAGGCCGACATGCGGCGCGCCGGACAGGCAGCAGCGCGAGAGCGGAAGGGGAGGGGAGGCGGGGGGGGGAGGTAGGGGGTGAGGGTAGCGGAGGGGTTCAAAAATGAAAATGGGCAGCAGGACGGATGATCGGGTTGGCTGGCGTTGGTGGACTTTTGGGCTGGTGGCGTTACAAAATCACGGGCACGGCTGGGGGGTTTGTGTCTGATTTCTTCTAGACTCTTTTTTTTGTTCTTTCTGGTCTTGTTCTGGTCTGGTTGATTCTCTCTCTCTCTGGTAGTCTCTTCTGTGCAGTCTAGGACAATACCCACGGCTCGATCTCTCGTCACATCACAAGCTCCATTCCACACACGTCCACACAACTCCGCCCCCTACGGACTCAGCCGCTGCAGGGTCCACGAGTCCGGCCCGTCGGCATGGGCCACGCGGTCGTAGACGAAGCGGTCGTGGAGGCGGTTGTGGCGGCCCTGCCAGAACTCGACGCGTTCAGGCACGATGCGCAGGCCGCCCCAAAAGTCGGGGACGGGGATGGCGGGGAGGTCAGCCTCCTTGGTGTCGTCGGCGCCGCCACTGAACCGCGCCTTGGCGTCGGCCACCCAGCCCTCGAGCTGGGCGCGGCCGTCGTCGCCGGGCACGCTGGCGTCGGGCACGAGCGGCTGGGACTGGCGCGAGGCCCAGGCGCCGACGCGGGAGCCGCGCACGCGCGTGTCAAAGTAGGCCTGGGACTCGGCGGCGGGCAGGCGGGCGGCGCGGCCCTCGACGCGGACCTGGCGCTCGAGCGGCTCCCAGAAAAAGGTGAGCGAGGCCCAGGGGTTGGAGGCGAGGTCGGCGGCCTTTTGGGAGGTGCCGAAATTCGAGTAGAGCACGAACCCGTCGCGGTCGAGCTCCTTGAGGTAGACGATGCGCGCGCTGACGCGGCCCGACGGCAGGCTGGCCGTGGCGAGCGTGCACGTCTCGGGATGGGCGACGCCGGCCGTGCGGGCTGCGGCGAACCAGGCGTGGAACTGGCCGACGGGGCCGGCGGCGTCGAGGTCCGTCCGCCGCAGGCCGCCGACGTCCTCGTGGCGCGTAAACTGGCCGGCGGGCGCGGGCGTGCCGGGCGAGGAGGCGAGGGGGGAGGGGGCGACTGGGAGGTTAGAGAGGGAGGAGGAAAGGAAGACATTGAGACAATGAGCAACAAGAGTCCACGCCACCCACAGATCAGCTTGTCGGACCGCGCAGCCGCGGCCGCGGCCGACACCGGGGGCTGGTACAGCGCCATGGAAGGGCGGCAGAGAGAGCGGGAGGACAGGGTGCTGCTTTGCACAAAAGAGGTCAGTGGTCTGGTCATGATGTTGACAAGTCGAGGCGGGGACGTTCGGACTTAGTCATACGGCGCACCGGAGCGATCACGCGACTTTTTCGGCGGCACCTGCCAAACTCGGGACACGACGAAAAGTGGCAGACACGGCTCGGTTGTCAGAGTCGTACATTTCATACACTATATAGCGATACACGGACACGCTACCGTACAAACGTGGCTAATCATACAACGTGAGAACCAGCGAAACCACCACCCGACGTAAAACACACAACCAAGCCAAACACCAGTCAACGTACACAACGTACACGACGTACTCCCACGCAACGCCACAAAACACGCCAAACACGCCAGACACACCAAACACACCAAATACCACACGCCAAACACCAAACACACCAAACACACCACACGCCATCGCCTTACACCCGGGGTTACGCCTTTATGATCTATGTATCTAGGACATGCATTCTGTATGCAAAAAAAAACGGACAAGTCAAGCAGAGCAACACGCAACACTCAAAGCAGAAACTTTTTCCCACGTCCTGTCCCGCCCTAGGGCGACATGACCAGGGCGAGCAGCGCCATGCGCAAGTAGAGGCCGTAGCGCATCTGCTGGTCAGCACGGGTGGATAGGCACAAAAGATTGGGAACAAACTCACCTGGCGGAAGTACGCCGCGCGCTGGTCAAAGTCGACCTCCTCGGCAATCTCGTCGTTGCGCGGCAGCGGGTGCAGCACAATCATGTTGGTCTTGGCGTGACGCAGCGTGGCGTTGTCGATGCGGTACGAGCCGCGCACGCGCTCGTACTCGGCCGCCGAGGCAAAGCGCTCCTTTTGCACGCGCGTGCAGTAGAGCACGTCGCTGCGCGCCACAATGTCGGGCGTCAGCGTCTCGGCCTCGCGCAGCAGCTGGCCGCGCGCCCGCAGCGCCTCGCGCAGCTCCGTCGGCAGCGCCAGCGCCGCCGGCGACACCAGCTGCACCTGCACGTGGTAGTGCTGCAGCAGGTGGCAGAGCGAGTGCACCGGCCGCCCGTGGCGCAGGTCGCCCATGAACGTGATCGTCAGCCCCTGCACCGTGCCCAGCTCCTCGCGGATCGCAAACAGGTCGAGGAACGCCTGCGTCGGGTGCTCGCGGCTGCCGTTGCCGCCGTTGATCACCGGCACCGGGCTGTACCGCCGTGCC
Organism: Leptographium galeiforme; assembly: GCA_004028395.1. Classification (NCBI taxonomy): domain Eukaryota; kingdom Fungi; phylum Ascomycota; class Sordariomycetes; order Ophiostomatales; family Ophiostomataceae; genus Leptographium; species Leptographium galeiforme. Next base: position 2,934 of record RQWE01000217.1, read on the forward strand.
ACCTCCACGCTCTCCGCCTCGGGGTGCCGCAGCACCAGCGCGTCGCCGTACTGGCCCATGGTCCGCAGCGTGTCCTGCAGCGACTCGCCCTTTTGCACCGACGACGACGCCATGCTGACCGCCACCGTGCGCCCGCCCAGCCGCTGCATCGCCGCGTCAAACGACGACGCCGTCCGCGTCGACGGCTCGTAAAACAGCGTGCACAGCACCCGGCCCCGCAGCACCTCCAACACCCCCGACCGCTGCACCCCCAGCCGCATCTCCTGCGCCACCGTGAACAGCAGGTGCAGGTCTGCCCGCCCGTAGTCCAGCACCGACAGCACCGGCCGGTTCTTGAACGCCGACGGCGCCGCCAGCAGCTTCTCCAGCGCCGACGGTGCCGCCGACGCAGACGGTGCCAGCAGCACGTCCATCGGGCCGCCCGTCGCCGCCTCCACCTCCTCCACCACCGCCGCCGGCAGCAGCGCCTCCAGACGGGCCCGCGCGCTGCCCCCGCTGCCGCCGGCCGCCAGCATCGACAGCCGCCGCACCACCGGGCTCTCCGGCGTCGCCAGCGGGCCCAGAGGACCCGACAGGCCCTTGAGGCCCGGGGACATGGGCATCCCCGTGGCCGGCAGCACCACCGGCGTCGCCGGCGGCAGCGCCCCGTGCGTCGACATGTCCTGGCCCTGCCCCTGTCCCGGCAGCACCGCGCCGTCCAGACACACCGTCACGTGGTGGAACGTCACCCGCTGCACCGCGCCGCGCATCGTCCGCCCGGCCAGCGGCGACGTCGGCCCGCCGCCCGCCGCGTACGGCCGGTTGATCTCCACCTCCACCGCGGTGCCCACCTGCTCGTGCAGCTCAAAGATGCGCACCGGGTTGTCGTGCAGCCGCGTCCGCAGATCCTCCAGCCGCAGCCGCCCCTCCGCCACCGACGTGAACAGCAGCGGCAGCGCGTCCTCGATGCCCACGGCCGCGTCCACCTCGTCGGCCACGCCTCCCGTCTCCTGCTGCTGCCGCCAGTGCGCCAGCTGGTACGGCAGGCTGCCCACCGAGAACACGTCAATGTCCTCCATGTGCTCCCACAGCGCCGCCTGGTCCGCCGCCGTCGGCAGCAGCCCGCAGCCCGGAAAGTCGGCCTGCGACAGGTACAGCGAGTACACCGACACGTCGCACGTGACCTGCAGCCCCTTGGCCTTGGCCAGCGCAATCAGCTGGATGTCGTCACGTGTTGTCACCGCGGTCACGTGGATCCGCCGGCTGTGCAGACTCGCCAGCAGCAGCAGCGACGCCAGGTCCGTCGTCTGCGCGTCCGTCACGATCGGCTTGTGCACCGGCCATGCCTCAAAGTGCGCCGTCACCGCCGCCACCTTGCTGATGTTGGCCGACAGGTGGTTGAACGGGATGAACAGCGATCCCACCTCGCCGGCCACCTGGCTGATCTGCCCGGCATTGGTCGACGTCGCCGTCACCGACAGGTTGAAGTCGCAGAACGCGCTGTCGCGCCGGAACTCCTGCTGCGCCGCCCGGAGCGTCACCACGTCGGTGATGGCTCCGTCCACGCCCAGCGGCATCACGCGCACCATGCTGAAGCCGGCCGCGATCGACGCCCGCGATACCGCCTGCAAGTCGCGGCTGCCATTGCCGCCATTGCCGCCATTGCCGCCATTGCCGCCGCTAGCCGCCACCAGCCCCGGCACAAACGCGGCCACGTTGACCAGCCCCGGCAGCACCACCGTGCGGTGGCTCGTCTGGTAGTCGCGCAGGCTCACGGCCAGCTCGAACCGCCGCGCCATGGCCTCGACCAGCAGCTTGGCGTTCTTGACGTTGGTCACCAGCGGCACCTGGTAGTCGACCGCCAGCCGCCGCGTCTGGTAGCCCTTGCTGACGTAATTGGCCGGCCGCCGGTACTTGTTGTTGGACGGCAGATTGACGTACAGATCAATCATGTTCTGCGCCAGGTGCTGCGTCAGCGAGAACTCGCGCTTCTGCCCGTTGGCCTCCTCGTCGCCCGCCTCCAGCACCTCGAGGTACTGCACCGGGATGCCGTGCTCCTGCAGGTAGTCGGCCGTGCCGGCCGTCGCAAACAGCTTGAAGCCCATGGTCTGCAGCTTCGCCACCGACGGCAGCATCTCCTTCTTGTCCTTGAAGGAGCCGATCGACAGCAAAATGTTGCGCCGCGGCATCCGGAACCCCGTCGACACCAGCGCCTTGAGGTACGCCTCGTACTTGTCCGCGCCAAAGCACGCCACCTCGCCCGTCGACGCCATCTCCACGCCCAGCACCGGGTCCGCGCCCGACAGCCGCGAGAAGCTGAACTGCGGCACCTTGACGCCCACCGTGCCCGCCGCCAGATCCGTCGGCGGGTACGCCTCAAACGGCTGCCCCATGATGGCCCGCGTCGCCATCTCGATCATGTCCACGCCCATGACCTTGCTCACAAACGGAAACGACCGCGACGCCCGCACGTTGCACTCAATCACCTTGATGTCGTTGTCCTTGGCGATGAACTGGATGTTGAACGGCCCCGTCACGTTGAGCGCCGCGCCGATCTTGCGCGTCGCCTCCTCGATCCGCGCAATCGTCGTCCGCTCCAGGTCTTGCGGCGGCAGGATCAGCGTGGCGTCGCCCGAGTGCACGCCCGCGTTCTCCACGTGCTCCGAGATAAAGTGGCCCACCATCTTGCCGTCCTGCGCCACCGCGTCCATCTCAATCTCCTTGGCGTTCTCAATGTACTTGGTGATCACCACCGGGTGCTCGCGCGACACCTCGGCCGCCTGCTGCAGGTACGCCTCCAGGTCCGCCTCCGAGTAAACCGTGTTCATCGCCGCGCCCGACAGCACGTACGACGGCCGCACCAGCACCGGGTACGACACCTTGTTGCAGAACGCCTGCGCCTCGTCAAAGCTCGTCAGCTCCTTCCACGTCGGCTGGTCCACCCCGATCCGGTCCAGCATCCGCGAGAACTTGTACCGGTTCTCCGCCATGTCGATCATCTCCGGCGACGTCCCCAGCACCCGCACGCCCGCCCGCAGCAGCGGCAGCGCAATGTTGTTCGGCGTCTGCCCGCCCATCGCCCCCAGCACCCCGCTGGACGACTCCAGCTGGTAAATGTCCAGCACCGTCTCCAGGTCAATGTTCTCAAAGTACAACCGGTCCGCCTCGTCGCTGTCCGTGCTCGTCGTCTCCGGGTTCATGTTGACCATGATCGTCTTGAAGTTCTCCTGCCGCAGCGTCCGGATCGCCCGCACCGTGCACCAGTCGAACTCCACCGACGACCCGATCCGGTACACGCCCGACCCCAGCACCATGACGCCGTGGTCCTCAAAGTCAATGTCGTGCGCCGTCGCGTTGTACGTCAGGTACAGGTAGTTGGTGTACGCCGGGAACTCGGCCGCCACCGTGTCGATCTGCTTCACAAACGGCGTGATGCCCGCCTCCAGCCGCAGCCGCCGCACCGCGATCTCGTTGGAGCTCCAGAACTGCGCCAGCTGCCGGTCGCTGAACCCGAGCCGCTTCGCCTGCAGCAGCACGTCCGGCTGCTGTGCCACCGCGGTCGTCGTCAAGCCCGTCATGCGCTGCGCAAAGTCGCTCAGGCCCCGCAGCTTGCTGAGGAACCACCGGTCGATCTTGGTCAGCTCCCAGATCTTGTCGACCGAGTAGCCCGCCTGCATCGCGTTGGCAATCGCAAACAGCCGCTGGTCCGACGGCGTCTGCAGCTCGTCGTCGATCGACATCAGCGCCTTGGGCGAGACGCCAAACCCGAGGTTGTGCGGGTCGATGGCCCGGATCGCCTTCTGGATCGCCTCCTCAAACGTCCGCGCCACGCTCATCACCTCGCCAATGCTCTTCATCGACGACCCCAGCTGCGTCGACACCCGCGTGAACTTTTTCAGGTCCCACCGCGGCATCTTGACCACCACGTAGTCTAGCGACGGCTCAAAGCACGCGCACGTCTCCCGCGTCACCGAGTTCGAAATGTCCTTGAGCGGGATGCCCAGGCCCAGCTTGGCCGCGATAAACGCCAGCGGGTAGCCCGTCGCCTTGGACGCCAGCGCCGACGACCGCGACAGCCGCGCGTTGACCTCGATGATGCAGTACTCGCGCGAGAACGGGTTGAGCGCGTACTGGATGTTGCACTCGCCCACCACGCCCAGGTGGCGGATCACGTTGACCGCCGTCGTGCGCAGCATGTTGTAGTCCTCGTCCGACAGCGTCTGCGACGGCGCCACCACGATCGAGTCGCCCGTGTGGATGCCCAGCGGATCAAAGTTCTCCATGTTGCACACCGTGATGCAGTTGTCCTGCGCGTCCCGCACCACCTCGTACTCGATCTCCTTCCACCCCTTCATGCTGCGCTCGATCAGCACCTGCGGGCTCGCCGCAAACGCCTTGCCGCACAGCGCCACCAGCTCCTCCTCGTTGTACGCAAACCCGCTGCCCAGCCCGCCCAGCGCGTACGCCGCCCGCACAATCACCGGGAAGCCAATGTCCTTGACCACCTGCATCGCCTCCTCGACCGAGTTGGCCGACGCCGACTTGGCGCACTTCTCGCCAATCGACTCCATGCTGCGCGCAAAGAGCTCCCGGTCCTCCGTCGTGATGATCGTCTCGATCGGCGTGCCCAGCACCGTCACGCCCAGCTCGGCAAACTCGTCCTTGAGCTGGATGCCGACCTGCAGCGCCGTCTGGCCGCCAAACGTCACGTAGATCGAGTCGGGCCGCTCGTACTTGATCACCTTGCGCACAAACTCGGCGTTGACCGGCAGGAAAAACACCTTGTCCGCCATGCCCTTGGACGTCTGGATCGTCGCAATGTTCGGGTTGATCAGCACCGTGTAGAGGCCTTCCTCCTTGAGCGCCTTGATGGCCTGGCAGCCCGAGTAGTCAAACTCGCCGGCTTGGCCGATGCTGAGGCCGCCGCTGCCCAGGATCAGCACCTTCTTGGCGTGGACGCGCGGGTGCAGCCGGTTGTTCTCCTCGGCCGTGCCGCCCGGGAACGCCACCGGCTGCTCGAGGAGCTTGGCGTCCGTGGCGCACTTGAGCACCGTGTCGATGAACACGTCGAACAGAAACTCCGTGTCCCGCGGGCCCGGCGTGCTCTCCGGGTGGAACTGCACGCTAAAGTACGGCCGGCTGACGTGCCGGATGCCCTCGTTGCTGCCGTCGTTGGCGTTGACGAACAGCTCCTCCCAGCCCTCCTGCAGAGAGGCCGTGTCGACGGCGAAGCCGTGGTTCTGCGACGTGATGTGGCAGAGACCCGTGACCAGGCTCGTGCACGGGATGTTCTGACCACGGTTGCCAAACTTCATCTTGATGGTGGTGGCACCGGTCGCGCGGGCCAGCAGCTGGTGGCCCAAGCAGATGCCAAAGATGGGCGTCTGGTTCTTCTCCAGCGCCGCCGCAATGTGCTTGACCGTCGTTTCCAGCACCGCCGGGTCACCCGGGCCGTTGGACAGAAACAGGCCGTCGTACTCGGCCTTGTCAGCCGCCTGGGCAAAGTCGTAGTCCCACGGGCACACGAGCACCTCGACACCGCGCTTCAGAAAGCATCGGAGCTGGTTGTACTTCATGCCAACGTCGAGACAGAGAATTCGGAGCGGCCGCCCCGAGGGGTGTTGCTTGACGGCCACGCCGGCGGGTGGCTTGTAGAGCTTGGGTGTCTTGACGGAGACTGCGACGGAATGGTCAGCCCGAGTTTCCACAGCGGTCTCGTCCTTGATCACTCTGTTCACTCACCCTCAGCCACGAGGTTGATCTCGTTGGGGTCGACCCAGTCGAGGGCCTCAAAGTACGGCTTCCAGTTCTCGGTCGTGAACGGGGCCACGAGCGAGCCGTCGGGCGTCTTGACAGAGGCGCCGTTGGCGGCCCAGGGCTTCTGCAGCAGCATGCGTCCCAGCAGGCTGCCGTGCTCGCGGATGTGCTTGGTCAGAGCCCGGGTGTCGACGCCGTACATGGCGGGAACGCCCTGCTCCTTGAGCCAAGCACCGAGGGAAGACTCGGCCAGAAAGTGCGAATAGTCCTCGCCCGAGTACGAGGCCGTGACGAGGCCGGCCAAGTGAATCTGGGACGACTCAAAGTGGGCCGGCAGACCCGTCAGCATCTCGTCCAGCGCCTCCCGAGAGGGCACGCCGTAGTTGCCAATCAGCGGGAAGGTCAGGACCAGGATCTGGCCGCGGTACGACGGGTCGGTCAGCGACTCCGGGTAGCCGGCCATGCCGGTCTGGAAGACCAATTCGCCGGCAATGCTCTTGTCGGCACCAAAGCTGAAGCCCTGGTAGACGGTGCCGTCCTTGAGCTCCAGGCTGATCAGCTTCTCGTCCGCAGCCTCGGACAGCCGGGCCGTGGCCGGCGAGAAGAGGACATTTGTCGCCATGGCGGGGGCGCGGCCAATTGGCAGTGTCACCGGCACGGAAAGGTACCCTTTCACTCTGCTGATGGAGTGAGAAGAAAAGCTGATAAGCAACGAGGCAGGTGAAACAAAAGAGGGGTAGAGTAGGGAAGTGTGATGGCGGTCACAGAAGCGCGTGTGTGGCCTGGCCTCCTCTTCCAGACAGCTGTGCGCTTTTCCAACACACAGTAGTCCACCAGGGAGTTTGAAAAAGAAGACCAGAAAAGATTCAAAGGAAGGTGGGAGGGTTTCGAGGTCCTCTTCCGCAAGGAGTATAAAAGAAATTTTCTGCCCGGCGTTTTGCTCTTTCCTAACTTTTCTTGAGTAATGCCTTTCGTGTATCCAATCAGCTGCCGCAATGCATCGTCATTATGGAGAAGGGTGAGAGCCGTGCTAGCCAGATCCAGTAGAGTTTGCGGTAGCTTAGGCGGTCAAGGTGCACGTGACCGAGCGTGCATTGGACGGCGGGGTCTAGACGCAGACAGGAGCTCTCGATTTCGCGGGTGGGCGACGACAGTACAGGTACGGAGTATGATTACGAGTCCAACTTGGGTCTGCAGAGTGCAGGGCGGGCGGTCTGGCATGTAAGCTTGCACATGCCAGCAGGACGAGTAATATGGCTGCCCAGTCACACCGACAAAACACCCCGCCAAAGCCGGAGCTCTTGTGGTTGGTCAATTGGCGGGGTGCATTTTTGACAGCGCTACGACGGCTGGAAAGCCTGATGCTTACTCGTATGCCCCCCCGAGCTTTGTCGTTTGTGCGGTTCTCGTTTGCCCATTCCCATGGCCCCGACGATTTGTCGTCAAGGAGGGCTCCATTTCAGCCCCCTAGTGTCGCCACTTGTCGTCCATCACGAGACGCTTCAGCTCGCCCTTCCACACCCACATTTTTCCCACACCGACAGTTTGCAAAGGGCGCCGTCGATGAAGCGAGCCTGCGACGGACTGCCAATATTTCATGCAAAGAGCCAGGCAGATCGCCGGCAGATCACAGAGCGGGCTTCTCTTTGCATCACAGGACATTGACCAAGGGCCAACGAGGCGATCGTTTGGGGCCGGGCCCGCGGCTGTGCAGGTGCGTCACGGTGGTCAGAAGTAGCGTGCATATTCGTGCATGCAGCAAGGCCAGCCACGGCCTGATAGTCGTAGATCTGCGGTTGGCGAGAAAAACCAATTTTGCACACGGAACACCGTGGGATCGCCGAATGGGGCAGCCGTGAGAAACAAGGTGGTGGGTCGGGCGGCCCAATGGGCGGGGCCTAAGCTGTTTGTGGCTGGCCGCGAGCGGGCGATCGTTGCCGCGAAGCGGCGAGAGGCGAGCGGCTGCAGGTGGGAGAGCCTCCTGGAGCCTCGCTGACGCTGCTGCCTGTCTGTATTGTGTAGAAGCGACGAATACCCACGCGGGCCTGCTGCATTCTCCGCTCGTTGTGATTTGCTCATTCTCTCCATCTGACCTGGTGGAACAGATCTTCTCGATACCACCATGGGCTCAAACGCAAGGGAAATGGGCTGTGAGGCGCTATTGGTTAGGGCTCTTAGCTACTGCCAGAAATACACTAGTCTGCCTGCACGGCTTATCTGCAGATGGCCGCATCGCCCAGTCTCTCCCCATATTTGCCCCATTTCGCGCTTCTGCCCCCCCCCCCCTGCGCGACAGCTCGTCGCCGTGCTCAGACCTGCTCAGACCCGTCTGTCTCGTCGCCCCCTGCCCCTTACCTGTTAAATACGCCCGTTTCCAAACCCCCCTCTCTGTCCCCTTTTGGACTGTGCTGCTCTCTGCCTTTCCGTTGCACGCAGCGATGCCCTGTTGAAGCTTCTGTGAAGCACCGGCGAGGATTGCCGGGAGGAGGATTTGGTTTTTTTCTTTTTTTCAGCGAAACGGCAAGGCTACGAAACAAACGACGACAAACGACAAACGACGGCGTTCTCCATGGCGCGCACAAGGTAGAAACGACAAACGTGTTGACAAGTGGACGGGCTTTTCGGTCCTGGCTCTGACGAGAATCGACGAGCATCGACGAGCATCGACGAGCATCGACGAGCATCGACGAGCATCGACAGGCCATGTTTTCCCAGCTGTTTCGCGCGGTGCGCGGCAGCCGGCGATCAGAGATCGACGCCCTGAGGGAGCAGGACGCGGACACGGACACGGACGCACATCTCGGTCGTCGTGGCTCTCTGCGGCCACAGCAGCGCCACGATGCCTCTCCCGGGCCAGCCTCGCACCGGGCCTATGCCGAGCTGCGACATGCGACGGCCGACTTTACGGAGGCGGAAGACGACGACGACGACGACTCGATCGAAGGCGACGGCGACGAACATGGCGGGGACGACGGCGGCCGGGCCGGGGACGAGGATGGTGGACGGCCTCCATCCCACGTGCTGCCGCTCTTCTCGGCCTCGCACCTCGAAGGGCTGCCGGTCTACAGCCTCGTGCACGCGATCCGCATCATCGTGCAGGCGCGCACAGACACGATGCTGACGTGGGAGCAGCTGCGGTCGCCGCAGGTGTCGCAGTTCCTCGTCAAGCCGATGCAGCAGCTCGTGCGTGCCCACCACTTCTCGCGGGCCACGCTCTACGCGCTCATGGCCAACTGCCTCCAGTTCGGCAAGGAGGGCCACCGCTTCCCCGGCAACGCCGGCACGTGCAGCACGCGCGCCAAGGTGTGCGAGCTCCTCGCCATCAAGCTGCTCAAGGAGTACTCGACGCGCGAGCTCATCGACGCGCTCTCCTACGACTTCAATCCCCTGCAGGGCCTCGCTGCCGGCCCCCAGAGCCAGCTGCGGCTCGCCACCACCGCCCGCACCGCCACGCTCGAGGTCGCCATCCTCGCCAACGCCAAGCACTTTCTCGCCCACCCGCTCGTCGTCCAGCAGCTCGAGGCCATCTGGAACGGCGCCATCAGCTTCTACTCGGCCGCCGACTACCTGCACCGCGACTACTTGCACCAAAACTCCAGCAAGGCGCCGGCCGCTGCTGCTGGCCCGCGCAGCCGTCCGTCTCGTGCTCCTGCGCCTGGGGGCCGCCCCGACGCCCACACGCCCCTGCTCGGCACCCACCACGCCCCCCCGGCCAAGGAGGCCAGTCAGGCACCGCTCCCGGCGCAACCCCCACCGCCCGAACCCCCTCGACGCCGCACCGTGATGCTCTACAACCCCCGGAACGCCTCGCTCTTCAAGCTCTCCCGGCTGCGCGTGCCTCGCTACCGCCAGTTCTTCTCGACGTGCTCGCTGGCCGTGCTGATCGGCCTCTTCTTGTCCGTCCTCGTCCAGCATTCGAGCCGCATCACCACGCTCGAGCTCATCTTCTGGTTCTGGAGCGCCGGCTTCATGCTGGACGAGCTCGTCGGCTTCACCGAGCAGGGCTTCTCGCTCTACATTATGAGCTTCTGGAACATCTTCGACCTCGGCATCCTGCTACTGCTCATCTTTTACTACTCGCTACGCATCTGCGGCGTCTTCCTCGCCGACGCCCGCCGATGGAACGACAGCGCCTACGACATTCTTGCTGCTAGCGCCATCCTGCTACTGCCTCGCATTTTCAGCGTCCTTGACCACTACCAGTACTTTTCCCAACTGCTGATCGCCTTCCGCCTAATGGCCGTCGACCTGGCCGCCGTCTTTGTGCTGATTGTCATTGCCTGCTCTGGCTTTTTTGTCTTTTTCACCTTCTCGCGCTACGACAACGACCCAAGTGAGGTGGCCTTTAAGATCTTCCAGATTCTCATGGGCTTCACGCCTGCGGCGTGGGAGGTGTAAGCTGTTGTCCCGTCGAGTCTGTTTCTGCCTCGGAGCTTCTCTAACTGGAACTCGCAGGTGGCTGACGTACAATTTTCTGGGCAAAACGATCATGGGCCTCTTCCTCATCATTTGCCATTTTGTGATTGTGTAAGTGGCCGTGGTGATGGAAACGATGCGTCTCTAACAAAAACAGTACCATTCTCGTGACGGTCCTGTCCAACTCGTTTATGGAAATTGCGTCCAACGCCAACGAAGAGCACCAGTAAGATAGGCTGCCGCCTCGTCACTCTGCACGCATGGCTGACGGACAGGTTCCTCTTTGCGATCAACACGATCTCGATGGTCAAGAACGACTCGCTCTTCTCGTATGTGGCGCCTTCCAACATCTTTGCGTGGATGATGATGCCGCTTCGGTACTGCATGCCGCTGCCGCACTTTGTGGCTCTGAACCGGCTCGTGATCAAGGCGACACACTTTCCTCTGCTGTTTGGCATCTTTGTGTACGAAAAGTTTGTGCTGGCGCCCTTCATGTACGAGCCGACGGACCTGGTGGAAGACTCGCGGCGGGCACGGCATCGGATCATCTCCTTTGCCGAGCCGGGGATCCACGCGGTCCTCTTCAGTCCCGGCAGCCGGGTCCGGGAGGAGTCGATCATCGGGTACCAAAAGGACCGGGCGCTGGACGAGGTGTTCCGGCGCAGCCCGGACAGCGGCAGCATTAGGACGCACCGTCGCAACGAGCGCCGCAAGACGCAGACGGCGGTGCGCAACTGGATGGACCACAACGACGGCATGACCGTGTCCAACTTCTCGACCCTGGAGGGGCTGCGGGTACGGCGCGAGGGCGGCCCGCACCGGAACAGACGGATCTCCGAGGTGCGGTCGGCGGCGAGCGATCCGGCAGACCTGATGTCGCTGTCGGCGTTCCACAGCCCCGAAGCGTTGGACACGAGCGAGCTGCTGCGGGGGCCGTTTGACGCGGCCTTTCGAGACCACGCAACGGACGCGGAGGGCGACGACGAGCTGGTGACCAACGACGAGGACGAGGACAACGACAACACGACGAATGCAGACGACCAGGGCGTCGCGCCGGAGCGGTACCGGTCGGAGATGGCGTACGAGGACGACGACAGCGACGAGCTGGACGGCAACTTTATCCAGACGCCGACGGCGTCGCGGTTCCTCAACATGGCGGCACGGTCGCCGCAGTCAGCCAGAACGGTCGGCGTCGGCCGCGACGACGACGACGACGACACGGGCGATGGCGGCGACAATGACGAGGCGATGCCGACACCAAGACCACGCCTGCCGCGGCATGCGCTGCACTCCCGGGCGTTGTCGACGAATACGATTCTGTACAACCCGCCGCCGGCGGAGTCGGGTGACGAGAACGAGCTGATGCACTCGCCCAAGAGGTTGTCGCCGCCGTCGCCGAGCGCGGCACTGCTGACGCGGCCACGGCCGCGGAACTCGACATCTTCGGGGGCGCCATCACCGGTGCAGCGGTCGCCGCGGCGGTCGATGCACCAGGCGAACTGGTCGCAGGTGATGACGGCACCAAGAGAGCCGAGGGAGCCGAGGGAGCCGGCCAAGGCGGGGGTGTTTACGCACGCGGCCCTGTTGGACACGCCGGTGCGGCGCGTGCAGCGGCGAATGTCTTCGTTGGACGCGGGTGTGGAGTCTCTGTCGGATCTGTCATTGGCACCTGCGCCGGCAGACGAGGGGCCGGTCGATCGGGACCGGGACCGGGACCGGATGAGTCTGATGCTGACGCGGATGCAGACGCTGGAGGAAAGCTTTGCGGACGTGGCGAGAGAGCTGCGGGCGCTATACCAACAGCAAAATCCGCAAAGTCAGCAGCAGACTCCGCAGCAGAATCCACAGTCCGGCAGCGTGCACACTTCGGACGGCGACAGCATGACGCGCAGGCGGGTGGTTGGGAGCAGCAGCAGCAGCGACGGGCGAAATCGGGTCAAAAAGGCCAAAGGAAAGGAGGTGGAGCGGGCGGTTGACGAGAAGGGCGAGTACCAGAGTTTCATGAGGCTGGGGGGGTGAGCTTGACTCGTTGGTCTCTGGTCTCTGGTCTCTGGTCTCTGGTCTCTGGTTTCTGGTTTCTGGTCTCTGGTCTCTGGTCTCTAGTCTTTGGTCTTTTTGTGTCTGGATTCTTTTGGTTCTTTCTTTTCTTCCTGTTCTTTCTGTTTTGTATCCTTTGATTCCCGTTTTCGAGTTGCATGGGTTAGGCGCACGGATGGGTTGCATGAGCACACAGGTGTCTGTTCTGCAGTGTTTGGTTTTGTTCGAGTCGGTCTACTTGGGGCCCAGCAGGGAAGCCTAATTGAAGGGATATCCATAAAGTGCTGCGTAGCTGTTTCCTTGTGTTTCTCGGCTGTTGTCAGCAGAAGATGGAGCTGGGCAGTGACGGACCCCAGATCAAGCTGCGCCCCACAGCGGAGACGAGGCTCGCTGCCTGCTACGCGCCTTCCTACAGCCACTGTTACATTGTAGGACACACAATAGGCAGCAATGGCCTCTGCACAGTTCGTCTCACCTTGATGACATTCTCGTCTTTCTTCTGGCCCAAACCACAACTGCGGCGAAAATGGCTCCTGTAAATGCCCGCCGCCGCGTGGCGCAGGATGCGCACAACATGGACATGACACACATCATCGCAGCGGAAGGCGAATGTGCCAGCCTGTTTGCCGTGACCGACACACTCATTGCTCTGCGGCTGTCGGAAAGGGCCCGTCCGATGAGCTGCGAGGGGATGCGGTTCCCGTCATCGTGGCTGCTGCGTTTCAGCGCGGCGACACTGCGGGCGAGCGGCCTGACGGCGGTGGTGCAGCAGCTCGACAGCCCGCAGTACCAACGGCGGACGCGGCGCGAGCTGCAGGCGGCCGGCCTCGTCGTGCCAGACGACGTGCAATACGTGCTGGATCTGGGCCCATCGGCGGACGCAGAGCAGCGGCTGGGACACCTGGAGGCGCTGAGCCTGCCGCGGGGCGTGGTGCGGTGGAGCACCATGGTGGACCAGCACGCGCAGGCCGTGCTGGTGGCGGGCGGACACGACGACGCGTGCCGCTGTTTTACGCGGGAGCGCCAGCCAGGGGGCAGCAGTGTGGCGGAGGGTGAGAGCGCACTGCCCGCGCCGCCGCTGTCGGACACGTGCATCTGGGACCGGCCGCTGGCGCCCGAGCTGGACCTGGACGACTACAGCGAGGTGCGGCACGCGGCCAACGTGATCCGGCTGCTGCTGGCCCTGGCCGGGCGGCCGCTGCTGCTGGACTCGGCGGCGCGCGTGTACACGCTGTGCGGGCTGGCCAAGCTGCTGGGCGGCGGCAGCGAGCCGTCGGCCCTGCTGGACGGCCTGCGCGCCGACGTGCAGGCGTGGTTCGAGACCGAGGGCAACAGCACCATGGTCGACGTGCTGCCCGAGGAGAGCCTGCGCATGGCCTGGGCGCTGCAGCTGCCGGCGGTGGCGCGCGCGGCGTTCCGGATCCTGGTGGCCGAGCGGGCGCTGGCCGATGCCGGCAACGACAGCACGCCTCGCCCGAACCGCCGCCCACAGACTGTGTTTGGACGCGAGCTGGCGGGCCTCGACGACGACATTGAGACGATGCTGGACCACGCCAGCGAGGCGCTCACCGGCCGCGTCAGCGGCGTCTGGACGCAGCTGTGCTCGCCCGACCCGTTCGGCCCAGGGCTGTTTCGGGAGTACGACCGGCTCTGCGCGCTCGAGCATGTGCTCACCGTCGCCGTGCCGTCGACCGAAGAGACCGTCGCCGCCGCCGCCGCGCTGCACGCCGTGGCCGAAACCTGCCGAAACGCGGTGCGCTCGGCGCTGCAGCTCGACCGTCCCAACTTTGTGGATCCAAACGAATCCGACCACCTGCAAGTCGACGCGCTGCGGAGATATGTGCGTCGGCGGCCGCTCACGTTTGTGTCTGCCGTCTACAACGGTCTTGCACAGCGGCAGCGCCTCCTCACGAGCCCCTTTTGGATGGGGGTGTGCCTCCGGTTGGACGGCTCCTTTTGCGCCGCGGCTACCAGCCAAGGTCTGGCACCAAAGGTCCGGGTCGCCAACGAGGCGGTGCAGCGCGTGCTCGAAGACGTGAGAGGGGACGCCATGCAGCAGCCGCTGGCCGACGCGCTCAGGGGTCTGGGCAGCGTTGGCAGGGACAAGGGAAAGAGCCGAGGCAAGGGAAAGGGCGAGGGCAAGGGCGGCAGGTTCGCCAGTAAGGACAACAGCAAGAACACGGACAATGAAGACACCCTGGTGCTGGCCACGCCGGCGCTGCTGGATCTGCGCGATAGTCTCAGCTGCCAGGCGTCCACCCTCTTTTCCCACTTTGAGCCGCCATTCGAGCTCAGAGTCTCTGCCGACCCGTCGCCGCACCTTTTGCTGGGCCTCACCGACAATGAGTTTTGCTTTCTGCCGCTGTGGGCCGGCGGCGCCGACGACGGGACAGGCGCCGTGTTCCAGCACCCGCTGCCGGCGGCTGAGCACGGGCCATCGGGACCAGGGCCGGCATTTCACACGGACACGACGTGCGGCAGCCAGCAGACGGCGCCGACGGTGCAGACGGATTCGAGTTTTTCGCTAGTGGGCCACATGCAGGGCCTGACCGCGAGCGAGGGCGCGAGTCGGGTGGCGAGGGACGGCGGGACCACGACGGCGACGACGGCGACGGCGGCGTCTTCCTACGTGTTTGCCGGCGGGGACGGGGAGGACTTTAACGACACGTGGGAGGGGGATGACGACGACATGGACACAGGGTCAGAGGACACAATCTAGACGTGTGGGGGGCATTCTTTTTCATGGGACTTTTCTACCCGCGGTTCAGCGTGTTGCCGGCGCCCTTTGGGTTCGCCTCGGTGAACTCGTCCCACGCGCGTGCCTTGAGCGTGGCCGCGTCGGCCGCGTCCATGTCGTCCTCGTCGACGACCGGTGGTAGGCCGCTGCTGGGCCCGCCGCCCTCGATGATGCCGCCGCGCCGCCGCTCCTCGTCGAGGTACTCGTCGATGGACATGGTCGGCAGGTTGTGGCCGGGCCGAAACACGGCCTTGGCCAGGTCCGCCCGGTTGCCCATGATCGTAAACGGCTGGCGCGGCTTGCCGTCGGCCGTCAGCAGCGGGCCCGTCGTCTGTGCCCCGGCCCACGTCGGCGTGCTGCCGTAGGCACTTTGTAGTCGTCGCAGCGTCGCGGCCGCCCCCGGCTGCAGCTGCTCCACGCGATCCGAGTAGGCCGGGCCGTCCGAAGACGGAGACACCTGCTGCTGCTGCCGCTGCCGTCCGTCGCCCAGCCCGCCCAGGGTCGTCGTCGTCATCCGCGGCCCGGCTCCGTCTTGTCCGGCCCCGGCCGCCGCCGACACCTGGGCCAGCAGCTCGTCCTCCCGCCCCAGACTCTCGAGTCCCTGCAGCGCCAGATGGGCGCAGTAGGCCAGCTCGGCCAGGTAGAGGGCGCGTGCCACCTCGTCGTCGTCGTCGTCGTCGTCGTCGTCGTCGTCGTCGTCGTTGTCCTCGCCGTCCTCGCCGTCGTGCCCGTCCTGCCCGTCCGTCTTGTCGTCTTTCTGTCGCTGCCGTCGCCGCGCCGCCTGGCGCTGCCGCAGCGCCTCCAGCTGTCCCCGCAGCGCCTGTTCCGCCTTGAGGTTGGCAATCTTGGCGTTGCGTCGGGCCGCCGGGTCCATGAGCGACGCCACCGTGCCCCGTGCTGCCGTGCTGGCGCTGGTCCCGCCGCTCGCGCTGCTGGCCACGCCCGCATCGCCCAGCGTGCTGAAGCGGGCGGGGTCGTCGGCGTACGCCTGCAGCGCCTTGGCGTGCGGTGCCGCCAAGAGGCCGTACGCGTCCAGCCGGTGCAGGAACCGCTCATAGGCCGCGCGCGCCCGCCGCAGCACCGCCCGCCGGCCCGCCGGCCCATCGGCCCCCGTGGGCGTCCGCTGGATCAGCTCGGCCAGCCGGAACGGCACCAGCAGATAGGGCAGGTGCACCGTCGCAATGTCGTCGGCGCTCTCGTTGCTGCTAAACAGCGCCAGGCCCGCGATCCGCCCGCCGCAGTCCTCGTACGCCGCCACCGCCGCCGCCACCGCCGCGCTGTACCGCCCTGCCGCACCGTCAAACGGAATCGTCCCCTGCTCCATCGCCACGCGCTGTCGCTCGGCCGCCGCAAACGCCGCCTTGAGCGTCAGCGGCCGCGCCGCCGGCTCGTCGGGCTGCCGTGCTCGACTGTCCATTGTGTGGCGTGGGTGCGCAAGAGTCGAAAAAAAAAAAAGAGGGCTTTTTCTCGTGTCGGTAATGTCGCAATGGCGAAACCGTATCGGAGGAAACTGCTGCAGAAAAAGTGCAGAAAAAATGCCCCGAAACGCAGCGACTGACGTAGCGCGGCAGCCTCGCGATGTACAGCCACGTGCTGACTAAGCGCGTTTGTACGTCGACTGGGCCGTCTGCGCGGAGCAAGTGATACAAGGCAGTGATACGTATTGCAGAGAGGGGCGCTGCAAACGGCAGGAACGGCCGTCCGTTCTTGCCCAGTAGTCGCGTCATTGCGCACGCTTCTCGTCTTGGCCGAGTTTTCTTTGATTTCTTCTAGAATCGTTCTGTGTCCTCCTCTACTTACAAAACACTCTCTACTCTGCACAATACCATTGTCTCGACGGCCAGTCACCATGACCGTGGAGTGCCAGCATTTTCTCGGCGAGAACGCCCGTCTGCTTGCCTCCCTCAGCCTGGACATTGTCGATGAGGAGAATATCAGCACAGAGAAGCAGGCCGACACGGACGAACCAATAGAAGACGACGTGGCAAACGACGGTGAAAGCTCCGACGCCCAAGACCTGCCACCTGCAAAGACAGAAAACACCCAGAACTTCACCCACTCGCAAAAGAAGCGATCCGACTACGACGCCTTTGACTCCTGGCTGGCCCAAAACAGGGCCAATCTCACCGAGACGAAACCTGACAATGTCGTGAGAGATGCCGATGACCGAACAACAGCCTCACTGTTTGGCGAATTTCACAATTCCAAAATCATCGAAAGCCCTCGCGACTACCAGGTCGAACTGTTCGAAAAGGCCAAGCAGAAAAACATAATCGCCGTCCTCGACACAGGTACCCTTTGCAGCCATCGCGGCCGTATTTCTCGTCACGACTAACCCTCCCTCTTCCAGGCTCTGGCAAGACCCTCATCGCCGCCTTGCTTCTTCGGCACACAGTCGACCAGGAGCTCGAGAATCGCGCCCTGGAAAAGCCCCCAAGGGCCTCCTTCTTCCTCGTCGACAAAGTCGCCCTCGTTTTCCAGCAGCACGCCGTGCTAGAATGCAACCTGAGCCAGTCCGTGGCCAAGTTCTCTGGCGACGACCTAGACGCGCGCGGGGCCCGTAAGGCCTTCTGGGACGATACGATCCGCGAGAAAATGGTCATCGTCTGCACCGCCGACATTCTGCTGAGATGCCTTCACCACTCTTTTGTATGCATGGAGCAGATCAACCTCCTCATCTTTGACGAGGCCCACCATACCAAAAAGAATCACGCCTACGCTCGCATCATCAAGGACTTTTACTCCCAGGAGTCTGTCAGCAATCGCCCGAAAGTCTTTGGAATGACGGCCTCCCCGGTAGACTCTCGCGCCAACGTGGCCCAGACCGCACAAGAGCTCGAGACTCTGCTGCACAGCGAGATCACCACCGTCTCCCACGATTCTCTTCTACAGTCCACTGTGAAACCAAAGAAAGAATGGGTGCTATACTATCATCTCGCCATCAGGCCACCCGAAACCGAGCTCATGGAACAGCTACGAAAACTGCTTGGAGACCAGAGGCTATTTGCCAAGAACTTCCAGTTTGCTCGCAACGCCCTCACGGTTCTCGGACCTGGAATCGTCGACCGCTTCTGGCAGCTTGTCTTTCGACCGGAGGAGCTTGTAAAACTGGAAGCCAAGGCCGAAATCGACGGTATTTCAAAGTACAGCGTGGCCAGGTCGTCTCTCCCCTCTGAAGATCCAGATGCAGGCATTTCCGGAGACGGCTCTGTCAACTACTGCAAAGGTGTTGCTGCGGTACGCGAGGCCGGTCGCTTGGTTCAATCGTATGCCTTTCCAGAACCATCGCTGGCCCTCGCATCCAACAAAGTTCGGCGGCTGTACGAAACGCTGTCAGATCGGTTTTCCAAGCGGGACAGCAGCGAGACCCTTTGCATCGTGTTTGTGGACCAGAAAAATACTGCGATCCTGTTGGCGGATCTTTTTCAAAGCGTGAACTTGAGGATACCAAATCTCCTTCCCGACATTCTTGTAAGCCCCCATTCTTCTCGGACATGCAGTATCTCCTAACAGCCTCACGGGTTGGCGGGGGGTCAACAGACATGGGAAAGAACTCTCTCAGAATGCAGCTCTTGACCATTTCGAGATTCAAACAAGGCCTCGTCAACTGCCTGTTTGCTACATCTATCGCCGAGGAGGGTCTGGACATACCAGACTGCAACTTGATCATCCGCTTTGACCTCTACCACACCATGATTCAGTACATCCAATCCCGAGGCCGAGCAAGACATCACGACTCCGTCTACGTACACATGGCCGAAATGGGCAACCTGGAACACAGCCGCTTGCTCTCCGAAAATAAAGCCTGCGAGAACAAAATGCGAGAATTTTGCAATGCACTTCCAGAGGACCGCGTACTCCAAGGCAACGACTTCAATATGGACTATTTTCTTCAAAAAGAGACCGACCAGCAGTCCTACGAGGTCCCCTCCACCAAAGCGAAGCTGACCTATCGCTCAAGTTTAGTCATTCTCGCCCAGTTCGTCGCGTCGCTTCCGCTTCCATCGGACGGCGTTCTTCGAGCGGAGTACTCCGTCCTATACACAGCCAAGGGCTTTGTCTGTGAGGTCTCTCTGCCTTCGTCATCGCCCATACGGCATGCGGCCGGACGCCCGCACTCGAGGAAACAGATCGCCAAATGCTCCGCAGCATTTGCCATGTGTCTCAAGTTGTGCCAGAAAAAGTACATTGACGCGCACTTAAAGCCCGTGTTTGTGTCCAAACTGCCGGCCATGCGAAATGCCCGCTTGGCTATCAACTCCAAGAAACAGCAAACTTACGTGATGCGCACAAAGCCAAAGGCTTGGCTGTCCCTCGGCACACCTGCCCATCTCTTCGCCACCGTTTTGCGATTGCGGAATCCCGAAGCCATGTTTCATCCATCGCGACCATTGGTGCTTCTGACCAGAGATCCCCTGCCCCGACTTGCCGATATCCCTCTATTTTTTGGCGTGGGCCGTGCTTCTCTGGTCGAGTGTGCGCCTCTCGATGTACCCATGGCTCCGACGGAAGCAGAGCAAGCCAGCCTAGCGGTCTACAACCTGCAGATATTCAACGACGTCTTCAGCAAGCTGTACAAAGGAACCGCCGCCGACTTTCCGTACTTTATGGCTCCTTGCACAGAGACGAGACATGATTTTGTGCTCGCGGATCATGCATCTGCAAGATCCATAATTGACTGGGCCGATATCGAGGCTGTCGGCCAGGCCGCGAGCAAGCCCTACACTTACACTTTTGATGAGGGAGATGAATTCTTCAAAGGCAAGTTTGTTTCGGATCCTTTTGATGGATCGCGCAAGTTCTTCACACGTTGCGTTCGCCGAGATCTGAAGCCGCGCGATCCTGTTCCGGACAATGTTTCTCCTCCGAAGCACAAAATGTGGAATACCGAGACAACACAGCGGGATATATTGAACTACAGTATAAGCCTGTGGTCGAAAGCGAGAAGCAAAATGACCTTTCGAGAAAACCAGCCGGTTGTGGAGGCTGAAATCATTCCCACTCGGCGAAATTTTTTAGACGATCGTGTTCCAGAAAATGCTTCCGAGCAGAGGACGTGCTACTTGGTTCTGGAGACGCTCAGAATTTCTCCTGTGAGTTATTGGCTTCCTTCACATATCTAGCACATCATTGACCACTCTTTCCCCTAGCTGCCTGCTGATGTTGTGGCCATGGTGTGCAACTTCCCGGCTATTGTGCATCGTATCGAGTCCACCCTTATCGCGCTCGAGGCAACAGAAGTGCTTGGACTGTCACGTATCCGACCGGAGTTGGCCCTCGAAGCGATCACAAAAGACTGTGACAACTCTGACGAGTCCGGCGAGATTGCCATAAATTTCCAGGCCGGCATGGGCCGAAATTACGAGCGACTGGAACTGCTTGGGGATTCGTTTCTCAAAATGGCGACGACTATTGCTCTTTATACGCTTGTGCCGGACAAGGACGAGTTTGAGTACCACGTCCAGCGCATGTGCATGATTTGCAACCGAAACCTGTTCAACAACGCAGTTGAGATGAAGCTGGAGGAGTACATCCGGTCCAAGGAGTTTGGTCGATCCTGGTATCCGCCCACAGTGGAACAAGCTGCCAAGCCGACAGAAGGCCAAAGCCCCAAAGCGGACGAAAAGCCCACTCAGTACGGCTTGCTGCTTCAAAAGGGCAAACGGACGCAGTCATCGGGTCAGCATATGCTGGGCGAGAAAACCATTGCGGACGTTTGCGAGGCCATGATCGGGGCTGCTTATCTCTCGACGTACGAGGAGCAGAATCTGGACCTGGCTGTCCGGACTGTCTCGGCTGTGGTCAAGAACAAACTGCACACCATGCAGTCGTACAAGGACTACTATACGGCATACAACCCTCCCGAGTGGCAGACCGCACGCGCCACCGCAGCACAGGCACACATGGCCATCTCCGTTGGAAATCAGTTTGGATACAAGTTCCGGTTCCCCAGGGTGCTGCGAAGCGCATTCACCCATCCATCGTACCCGCGCATGTACGAGAACTTGCCAAACTACCAACGCCTCGAGTTCCTGGGCGATGCTCTTCTCGATATGGCCATCGTGGACTACCTCTTTCACAGGTTTCCTGGCAAAGATCCCCAGTGGCTGACCGAGCACAAGATGGCCATGGTATCGAACCAGTTTCTGGCCTTTCTCAGCGTGTCGTTGGGTTTCCACAAGCACCTCCTTTCCTTCTCAGGCGCACTGCGGAAGCAGATGCTGGAATACGTTGCCAGAGTCGACGAGGAACAGGAGAGAGCCGAGATGGAGGCAGTGAAAGCAGGGCGATCGGCCGGAGAGTTTGCGCGGGACTGCTGGGTGAACGTGACCCGACCGCAGAAGTCACTGGCCGATATCCTCGAGGCATTCGTAGGTGCGCTGTACGTGGATTCCGGATACGACTATCATGGCGTCGTCCTGGACTTCTTCCGCAAACATGTCCAGCCCTACTTTGAAGACATGGGACTCTACGACACATTTGCCAACAATCACCCGGTAACGTTGGCCACCAAGATTCTGAGCACGCGGCTTGGATGCCAGCACTGGCGCTTAGTAGTCAAGGAAATGCCAGACACCGAAGGCGACGGGTGCGTCACGTTTGCGACAAAAGTGGAGGCCGGCTTTCTTGTGCATGGCCAAGTCGTCGGCCACGGTGTTGCGGAGAGCGGCCGTACAGCCAAGGCCATGGCAGCCAAACAGGCGCTGGCCAAGTTTAGCGGCCTAGGCGTGTCGGACTTTCAGATTCTAACCGGCTGCCGATGCAATGCGGAACCCGAGGAGATGACCGAGACGGACAATGTGTCCTCGGCAGCTGTCCGACGTGAATAATAGTGCTGGTGACGGCGAGTCGATTTATCTCTTGGTCGAATCTAGTCTTCGAATGCTCTATTTTCTGCCACAACACACCAACAAGACGGCGTAATCGAAACCAAAACCCAACGTCAAACATGTCTTTGCAATGCCGTAAAAAGGCGTCAAAAGGCGTCAATGATACCATAAAGAAACTCGTACCTCAAGAGGCCAATATGTCCACTCCAAACACCCACACCCAAAAAAGACGTCGCTGTAAATCCGCATAAAAACAAAAGGAAAATAAAATGAGGGCAAATGAAAAGAGCATAGCAAATGCAACAGTAGATCCAGCTGTTCGGTGCCGGCCTTTTCAAAAGTCGGTCGAGATGGTGTCCATGCTCGCCCTGTTCGCGGATGACGGTTCTCGGAGCTCATGTGGTGGTGGGGTGCCCGCAGAGGACATGATGTCGCTACTGAGCGCCTGCTCGTAGCTCTCCTCTGCCCCAGGCGCATTGTTGTAAGTGTGTAACAAATCTTCAGATGATGCAAAAACACTCAGGCGGGGCTTGCGCAGCATCACCACGGGTGCAGGCGCGGCAAAAAGGTCGTCCAGATCAGGAGATTTTTCGCCGTCTGCCAGTCCAGGGAGCTGGCAGCCATCTGTGCCATAGTCGCTATTGAACAGAAGCCCATTTTCGGACTGGCTTGGTGGCCTTTGCAGTCCGACGAATGAGTCGTCGTCGTCATCCGAAGCTTCACCATCCAAATCGAATGTCGGCGGTATGAGGATATGCGAGCTGCTCTTGCTGCCGAAATCGCTGTCTCCCTTGTGATTTTTGGACAGAACATCCAGCCGCATGTTATCAAAGCTAAGGCTCGGGCTAAGCATCGCTGCTCGGGAAAAGCCACCGAGATCAACCGAAGTGTTCGCTGTATGGTAAGACTGTGAGCGAGCCAAATTTGTAGAGCTCGAGCTAGACATGGTCATGGTCGGTGCTGTCGACGTCAAGGATCCGTGGCGCATAGAGCTTGCCATTGCAGGCATATAACCGTGCCGTGACGGTGGAGGGGTAGAAAGGCCGCCGCAGATGCGGTCAAATTCGCGGCTGCGACTGCCTGGCCGGCTGGTTTTGATGGCTTCGCAATGTTAGCATAATGTCAAAAGCTGCTCAAGAGCGTGAGTTTGGACAAACGAACATGGTGAAGGAGCACTTTCTCGGTCCTCAGCCGTTGGGCCGCCAGGCCAGCTCTCCTTGAAGTGGCGCATTCTCTCTTTGAGGTGGCGGGGCAAGCTGGAAAGGTCGGGCACCCTGTCCTGGGGTGCGTCGCGAGCGGGAGGCGTCATCGTAGACCGGAAACTGCTTCTTCTGGAAGAGTTTCGGCTGGGGGAAGTAAACGTCGGGCTCGCCATGGCGGCAGATACGCGGAATGAAGTGGGTTGAGGTGACAGGATGGGCTGGTTGTTGACGCTAATGTGCGGCATTTCCTCAACCTCGTCCTCATCCTCATCCTCATCATCCTCCCCATCGGTATCGGATGAGGACGTGTCCCAGGCAGAAAGCAGTCCCGGCACGTCGCTGACTCCTAGCCCCAAGGCACCGGTGGAATTATACCCGTAGTGGAAGCTGTGAGGCCGCGCCTTCTTCACGGTAGGATGAAGAGCGTTGAAGGCATCCGTGAGAGTGGCCGATTGGTCGGCGTTCAAAGACTTGTGCCTAGACACCCGATTTGCGGATGGGATCACCGGTAGGCCAAGAATGTCGTCGTGGGCCAAGGCGAGCTGTTCAGACCAGATGTCAGAGCCAATGCATATTTTCTCGCCGACGTGGCGAGAAAAGGAGACCTCCTCCGACTCCCGAAGCGGAGCCGAAGACAAGGAAAAACGCTTTCGCCGATTGACATTCCGGCTTGGGAGCCTCACGCTAGATGCGTGCGACTTCGAAAACGATCTTGCGTCAAAAGAAGAGCCGCTGGCACCAATGTTCCGATCGGCAACATCTTCGCCATACTCTCGCACTCCCGAAGCTTGGATGCGTCCACGAAAGTCTGCGGGGCTGCACTCTGACTGGGCGTCAAGAAGATCAACGTGTGCTCCGCGGCCGCCATCCGGTTTTGTCGCAGCCGTTGCGTGGCTGGAGGATATGGCAGAAATGCGTTCAGCCGCGGGAGTCGCATGAGCCTCGCGCCGCGACCAGGACAGCTTCAGGAAGCTCAGAGCCGAGCCTCTCAGCGGCGACCGAACGTGTCTGCTAGCAAGAAGACTGCGCTGGCGACCGACACGCGTATGCGTCTCCTCTCGGTATATGTGAATGACAGGGGCCGGGGCCCCTTCTTCGCCCGCAGATATAGTACGAACAACTTGAAATCAGTCAGCATCTGCAGTTGGGCTGGGGTGATCTGTAGTCGACTCACTTCTGAGCGGCGAGCGATTTGTCGTCTTTCGTTCGTAGGGAGGCGCTCTCCGCTGATGATGCTTTTTGTCGCTATTGAGTTTCCTCGATAGCAAGGTCAGGAGGCCCATGTTGGCAGTCGACGGCCTGCCATAAGTGGCAGGCTAGAGATCCAGGGAGACGGCTGTATGGGTACCGGGGCTTCTGGGGGCTGTCGTCGGATGGGGAAGAGAAGCAGAAGATGTAGAAGACGGGTGATGGATGGAGATCGGACTGAGGCCTAGAAAAACACCGTTGGCAAAACTGCGTCGCGAGCCAGAAGGAATGCCATTGAGGTCAAAAGAGCAAGAGATCAACGGGGAATGCGAACGCGGGTCCAGACTATTTAGGACGTGGTCATGCACGTAACATGTACCGGACAGCTGGGGGACACTAAGCAAGGGGCCTAGTCCGGGCCTGGGCGTGTGGTCGTATTCTTCAGCTTGCCGACGACGCTAGCCGAAGGCTATTCGCAGAGCGACTGCATGGGGGGGCGTGGTTAAGATACAGGGAATCGGCATACATACCAGTACGGAGTAGTCGTGCTTGTGCTCGTTCGTACTCTTGTGGCTGTCCGGGTGGGGAGAGCAAGTCGGCGAATGGGAAAGGCCGCTGGCCGGGACCATCGTTTCTGTCAACCAACGATTATGCGTGCTGATGTCTGGCATTCAAAACGAGAGACAGTTTGCTAGGCAAATCTGGGGACAACAACTGAATCAGGCCCACAAAGTCCTGTCACGAATTCGAGTTGTATCGTTGAAACGTCTCTCGCAGAGCAGTCTGGCAGCCGCTGCGACATGGGCAATGAGACACGTGTAAAGGGGGGCATGAGTGATGGTCGGTGTGCTCGGCGGTGTAGCCGTAGAAGCTGGTGGTTGGCCAAGACGCCCAAGGCGAGACCCGTGGAATGGTCGAGTCGGCCGTCCGCCCCCGTCGGTCATTTTCGGCGGCGGTTTTCCTCGGCCCATGGGACACCCGTTGGAAGTCTCTGGCTCTGTACGATTGCTCGTACTCGTACGACGTACTCACCGGGACGCTGCACGGACGCTGCCCGAATCCTTGACAACACTCACCATGACTGCCGGTCTGGCTGTGGCTGGCTTTTCTGACCCCCATTGCGATCGGTTGGAGCAGCCCTGAAGATTACGGAGTAGGTCTCAGCTGTCTCCATTCCGGGCCAGTGCTCGTTTGTGGCTGGCTCCAGTGGACCTCCCCCATCTGGCCAATGCGCCCCTCCCCCCTCCCCCCCTGGAGCTTGGCTCAGGCCCTATCCCTATCGGGCCAGGGCCATCACAGATGGTGGAAATTCTATGCCATTGCCCGATATGGGCACAGCCCGGATTATTATTGATTCAACTGATGACGTTCGATAGTGCGCAGGACTAGTAGCTCAGTCACTGAGCTAGCAGACTCGGCGAAAGGGGCGAGCAGGGTCGTGGGCTGCTCACAGCCAATCCTATGCAAAACTCAAATTTCCCACTGTTTCCTATTTTCACGAAATGGCGGCGGCGGTGCGCGCGAAACTCGCAGACGAGGCGGAAGGAGCAGCCAGATGAGAGGCGCGCAACACGCGTCCGTGCACACGTGACACGACAGCAGGGCACAAATTCGCCGTGATGCCGCCTCGGGTAACGCGAGGACTTTCCACTTGCACTTTCCTAATAGTGTTTCACTATGTCCGGCGCGTACGCCGCAAATACTTTGCTCCCTCGCTATTACTGCTGGTTTTGTGTCTATTTATTCTTAGTATAGGTATTTTTGTCGCCGCTTAACCTTGCGGCATACTCATACTCGGCACTCGAGAAGAAAAAGAACCAGGTGTTGGATGCGCTATTGTCAACAGAATAGCGCATCCAACACCTGGCGGCAAGCGCAACCAAGCTCCCCTGGAGAAAGGATTCCCGGCGCTGGGGAAAGGGTGGCCACGATCCCTGTTCGGCTGGCTGATGCGCACAGGGCTCCCCTATCCCTGCAAGTGCATTCCTCGTACGGAGTACGACGTATGGAGTACGACGTACTCGTAGGCCGTGTGCGGGACAAGGTCTCCAAGCCTCAAAACGCCGCCTACGAGTACGAGTGCAAGTAAAGTACACAGATCCGCTTCTGCGAATACTCGTACGAGAAGTTCTCGGTATATTGCTCGAGAGCTCACGTCAAAGTCCGTAGGGAAGGGCCTTTGTAATGCACCCACCGCCTTGCTATCTTCAACGGCGCCGTTTCATGTGGCGACCGGGGTCAGTACGTTGGAGACACGGAGCTGGCACCTTCTGAAGCTCGGCCGCCTTGCTCAAGGTGGCCGAAGGCCACTAATGCAGCGCGCCTCCACTAGCGGGCAGTCCAGGGTTCACAAGCGACGAGAATGAGTACTGCAAGGAGGAGAGAAACTCCTTATTACTCCGTAGCGAATGATTCAAACACGGAATGGCAGGTGCGAAAACCCACGACGCTCGAAAAATACGAGTCAAAAGGTTTCGTTTTGTGTCTACGAGTACATGCTCGTTTCAAGCACTGACAGATGGAGTCCAACGCTCTGTCTCAGTGTCATTTAAGCCATTGCGAGTGCTCGCATGTTAATACGAGCACATGTGGATTCGGCCTGCTGCAGGTACCGCACAGCGAGGCCGGGCATCCAAGACCTCCCCCCTGACCCTCGCAGGCAATACTGCGGGCTATCCGGGTATCTCACCGTAGACCGAAAAAGTGATGCGGACAGCGGACAATTGTCTGTCGGGCCGGGGACCTCATGGCCGACAGGCTCTGCCAGCTTTGGAGATGCCACACGGGCTGACCGCGGCTGAGACAGCTACGGAGTCGATGCGGTGCTCAACAGTGCCGATATTTTGCAAGATTTAGCGAAGCGATATTCGTAGTCGTACGCATGACTGCCGGACATGTAAGCTCCCCAAAATGCCGGAGGCTGATATGCAAGCTCTGTCCCCACACGTTCTTCTGTGTCTGTGTTCGGCGATCAAAACTGCGGTGAACATGGCCGTTTATTGTCGAGAAAAGGCACCGACTGGGAAATGCGAGGCTACATTGCTAGGCATAAAACATGGCTTGCGCCACGGCACAGGTCCACCTTCTATTATGTCTTGTTGTGCATCCCACAGTAAGGGAAGCTGAAGCCTATTCAAGAGAGACCGAGACAGATGATCGAAATCACCGCCGCGAAGCAACCTTTGGGGCTGCGATCCTATTGCTTCGGCCCTTTTCTCAAAAACGAAGAAAGGGTGGGAAAGGGTGGTACGGCAAGGCTAATGAGACCGATTTTCTAGGGTCCAAACTGAGGACGTGGCCAAAAAAAGAGAGCCACGTTTGGTCCTGGCAGTTAAGGGCATACTGGGGGATTCGTTGGGGTTTCGGTATGAAAAGCAAACCAGCGCTGTCACCTGTGTCGTAGTCGTGGGTGACACTTTCCAATGCTAGCAAACGCGCCTTCCAGTTGGTGATGATCGTTCTACTGCAAGGGAAGGAACGACATGGCAACTGGAGAGAACGTGCATGATGGGAAAGAGCTTGCAGACGTACTTCTGTCCTCATCCCGACAGACCAACTTTAGATTCTCGCCATCCTTTTCATAACACTTTCCAAGCTGACCTGTGTCTATTCACCATTCACAAACCTGCTTTCACACTTTTCTGCGCCCTCCCTGCTTTTCCGCTTCTCGACATCGTATCGACCCTGATCCATGAATGAAATGGCACAGCTCAACTTTGTGAATGCCGAACGCACCCAGGAGCAGCCTGAGCAAGCCACTACGGCCAATACAATGACTTTGGGCGCCGAGGATGCAGCGGCCCAGACTGGTTCGTCTTGTGACGACCGAGACAACGGATTCAGTCCGCTAACAGGCAACGCAGGCCAGCCCGCTACTGTCATGAGCGAGGAGCCCACTGTCACTGGGCAGAGTGAGGAGCCGGCCGCCAAGCCGAGTGAGGAGGCCGCACTGGCTGTGGAAACTGTGAACCCAGTCCCGACGTCTTCGGGCTTGGACTCGTCGGACTCTGAGTCGTCGGACTCGGAAGTCCAGGCGCAGTCCACCTCTTCGTGTAAGAAACCACCGGGTTACCAGCACAATGAGATGTATCTGACATGCATAGGAAAGGACCCCATCACACTGTGAACACAATGTAGGATGAGCGGCACAGGGTAGCCTCGGGGCATGTGTTTTGTGCACGGGTGGCAATGTATTGTGTTATGGGAAACCCCTGTTGCCTGTTGCTCTTTGCGGGTTATGCATGCTTTTCGGAGACGGACAAGGGTCACAACTGCTGGCATCGACCAGAGGAGTAGTTACAGAGTACAGCAGTTCAGCTTACGTAATACGAGCGCGTTCTTACAATTCGTGGTGCGTTTTGGATCCCCTCCCGGGCCTAGGCACCAGCTGATGTCATGCCCCCCGCGCCCCACCAAAGCTCCCTGTAGGGCCTGTACTGTTATTGTTACACTGCTGTTTATTTGAGCCTGTAACTTGACCTTTGAGCATCAACCCGCCATGGCCGACACTCCCGACACCCCGGCGACTCCGATGTCCCCTGCGGCCGCCGTTACGACCCCGGCCCCTCCTCCCACTCCTGCCAGCCCTGCGACGGCCGACCGTCTTGCCAGCCCAGACGTCCCCCGCGATGCCCCCCACGCCTTTGTGCCTCTCGAGGCCAATCCGCCCCTGATGACGGACCTGCTGCACGCCCTCGGCGTTGCGCCGACTCTGGCGGTGCACGACGTTTTCAGTCTGACGGAGCCGGACATGCTTGCGTTTGTGCCGCGGCCGGCCATGGCGGTGCTGCTCGTCTTTCCGATTTCCGAAGCCTACGAGCGGCACCGGCGCGTCGAGGACGCCGACCGGCCGGCGTACACGGGCAGCGGTGCCGAGGAGCCAGTGGTCTGGTTCCGGCAGACGATTCGCAATGCGTGCGGCCTGATGGGTCTCTTGCACGCGACGGCCAACGGCCCGGCGCGGCACTTTATCGCCAAGGACTCGCCGCTCGACTCGCTCCTCGCGCGGGCGACGCCGCTGGGCCCGGCCGACCGGTCGCGGCTCCTCGAGACCGACGCGGCCCTGGCGGCGGCGCACGCGTCTGCGGCCAGCCGCGGCGACACGGACGCGCCCAGCGCGGCCGACGACGTGGACCTGCACTACGTGTGCTTTGTCAAGACGGACGACGGCACGCTCTGGGAGCTCGACGGCCGCCGCATGGGACCGATTGCCCGCGGCACGCTGGGCGCCGACGACGACGTGCTCGCGGAGGAAGCGCTCCGGCGGGGGCCTCTTGCCTTTTTGGCGCGCGAGTCGGCCGACCTGCGCTTCAGCTGCGTCGCTCTCGGGCCCAGTCTTGACTAGCATGCTGGGGTCTACGTGGATTCACAAGGATACGGCGGCTCTGCCTTTTATGGTGTCTGTAAGATAGCTGGGCCATGGGGGGGGAGGCCAGAGAGCTTCTTTGGGGTGAAATCGGCACATCAGACTGTGCCAGGTCACATGAACATTTTTGTCAGCAGATGGATGGTGCGTCTCTAGCCCCGTCTATTTTGGTATCCTATCGTACAGCAGCAGCACGCGTGTGATTCGTCCTCTTTACGGTTCCGTCTTTGCGGTTTCGGCGGCTTTGGCGGTGTCGACCACATTCACGTGGGCGAGAGCAGCATTGGGGTCGTGCTTCTTGGCCAGTCTGCGGCGGACCTTTGTGTGCTTCTGGTAGCGCTCGGGCACAAAGGTGAGGTTGTCGAGGTAGTGGGTGATCTTGTCCTCGACGAGGGCCTTGACGTGGAAGGCGAGTTCCTGGCTGGTGAAGACGCCGACGTAGCGGTAGCTGAGCCAGAGGTAGAGGGTGATGGCCTTGTGCAGGGCCTCGAGGTGGTAGAGGTACTGCTGGGGCCCGCCGGGGTAGTCGTCGCGGGCGGCGTCGAGGATCTCGAGGTCGATCTCGGGGATGTCGAGGAGGTGGCCGCCGCGCATCTCGGAGACGCAGCGGGCGAGGGCGGCGAGGACCTCTTTCTGGCCGGGGTCGCGGAGGGCAAAGGGGGCGGAGATGAAGACGCAGCGGTCGTGGATGCTCATGGCAAAGGGCTGGATGATGTCGGCGACGTCGAGGCTCTCCTTGGGGGTGCAGAGGCGGAAGCGGCCGGAGACGCGGGCGAGTTCGCGGATGCGCTGGAGGATGAAGCTGAAGGGGGTCTCGGGCGGGAAGTAGCGGGAGAAGCGCTCAATGGCAAAGGCGGGGGGCTGGATGCCGGCCCAGGTGAGGGGCTCGGCGTCGGTGTTGAAGGCGGCGCGGACGATGGCGAGGTCGTCGTGCTCGAGGGTGGCGACGTAGCCGGGGGTGCCCCAGCGTTTGTGGGCGGGGGTGCCGGGGGAGCCGGGGGAGCCGGGGGAGCCGGGGGAGCCGGGGGTGGTGGTGGCGGAGGCGGTCTGGATGGCCTGGGCGGCGGTGCGGAAGCGGCCGGCGCGGCCGCCAATCTGCTTGATCTCGGGGACGGAGAGGTGGCGAAAGGACATGCCGTCGTGCTTGGTGGCGGTCTCAAAGATGACGCGTTTGATTTCGAGGTTGAGGCCCATGCCGATGGCGTCGGAGGCGACGAGAAAGTCGTAGTCGTTGTCGGGGTCGTTGAAGAGGGCGGCCTGCTGGGCGCGGGTCTCGGGCGGGAGGGAGCCGTAGACGATGGCGCAGCGGCGGCCGGTGAGGGACTCGATGCCGGCCTTGAGGGTGTGGAGGCCGACGCGGGAAAAGGCGACGACGGCGTCGCCCTTGCGCAGGTTGGCAAAGTTGCCGTGCAGGCTGTCGCGGCTGGTCTGGAGGGCGGAGAGGCGGTCGTAGCGGTGGACGTGGCAGGCGTCGCCGGTGCGGGCGCAGAGGGCCTGGACGAGGGCGACGGCGCGGTCCTCGCCGCAGAGGTGGACCTCGCGGGCCTGGACGCCGAGCAGGGCCTGGGTCCAGGCCCAGCCGCGGTCCTCGTCGGCGATCATCTGGATCTCGTCAATGACGGCCACGTCGACGGGCTTGTTGAGCGGCGTCATCTCGACGGTGCAGCTCTCAAACAGCGGCGCCGCGCCGCCCTCGGGCGGCCGCTGCTCCTCGCCCGTGATGAGCGCGCAGGCGAGCCCCTTTGCGGTGAAGCGCGTGTAGATCTCGTGGGCCAGCAGCCGCAGCGGGCCGGCGTAGATGCCCGTGCGCGCCCGCTCCAGCGCCTGCAGCGCCCGGAACGTCTTGCCCGAGTTGGTCGGGCCCACGTGCAGGTGGATGGTGCGCTGCATGCCGCGCGTGGCCGGGAACCACTCGTAGGGGAAGCGCAGGTCGGCCACGGCCTCCTGCAGCGTCGTGACGGCCTGCGGCTGGCGCGACCGCACCACGAAGCTCTGAAAGGCAAAGCGCAGCTCGCGCGCCAGCCCCGCCGCGTCGCCCCGCACGAAGCCGTTGCGCAGCCCCCAAAAGAGCGCATTGTCCCGCCGCGTGACCACGCCCTCGGCCGCGGCCAGCCGCAGCGCCTGCGTCACCGCCGCCCCAAACAGCTTGGCCTGGCGGTCGACGTCGCCCTGGCTGTTGAGGCCCAGCGACAGGTACTCGCGGTGGTCGGCCCGCCACCGCCCCAGCTGCTCCAGCACCAGCTGCAGCCGCTCCTCGACCAGCGCCCGGAACAGCACGTACTTGCGTCGGTGGTCGTGTCCGTGTCCGCGGCGGTCGCGGCCGTGGCCCTGGCTCGCACTACTGCCGCCGTCCTGCAGAGACTGCCGGATCATGGCCATCTCGCGCCCCCGGGGCGACCGCTGCGTCTGGCTGGTCAGTCCTGGCGGCTTCGTCCCTCTCGCCTCTCGCCCGCCATTGGGCAAAAAAACCTAAAAACCTACCACCCGAGATATGTTCATCTTGGCCGCCGTGCCGTACCGCTGCACCGCGCCCGCCGCACGCACGGCACGCGCCGCCCGCGGCCCCGTCCTGAGCGCATCGAGAAACACGTTCATCGCCGGTCCGTGGTTCCTGGACAAGTGTCGTCGTCGTCGTTTTCCCCATTCCGGTCTTGCAAAAACCCCCCCCCCCCATGCAGGCTTTTTGCACCATCCCAACCCGGCTAGCCCCGCCAGCACGGCTGCACGTGACCGAGACGGCGAACCCCAACCAAAATTCGCCGTCCTGCCGCACACCTTTTCCGAGTCCGACTCCCAGCGCACAAGACGCCGTCGCCCGCCCGCCACATCGTCCCACGCCCTTGCAGGGCGCCCGCGCAAAAAAAGGTTGTTTTAAAAATAGCTCTCGCCGCAAAGGGCAGGCACACGGCCATGAAGGGCGAGGGCCTATCACAGGCCGGCAGTGATGCGCCGCCGCCGTCCGACCCGCGCCATGGCGCCACATTGGACGGTTTGGACGGTTTGGACGGTTTGGGCCGTCTGGATGGTCAGCCGCCGCGACGGCCGAGCGTCAGCAATCTACCAGGAGGAGGCGCCGCCGCCGCCGCCGCCGCCGCCGCCGCCCCTGCGCCCCTGGCCAAGCCGGTGACCGCCTGCTTCCACTGCCGCGCCCTGCGCCAAAAGTGCGACCGCAAGCTGCCGTGCTCTCGATGTCTGGCCCGCCACCGGCCCTGTCGCTATCCGTCCGGGTCGAACCGCGGCCGCAAACCCAACGCCGCCCTCGGCCACTCCGTCTCCGTCGACCGTCTGCTCTCCCGCATCAGCGAGACCGCCGAGCGCGACCAGGTCGTCGCCGCCCTGCTCGACTTTGCCGGCGGCCAGTACCAGGACGAGCACGGCATCACCACCGCCACCGCCTCGGCCACCTCGGCCGCTGCCAACGCTGCTGCTGCTGCTACCGCTGCCGCTGCCGCTGCCGCTGCCGCTGCCAACGCTGCTGCTGCCGCCGCGGCTGACTCCTCCCCCGAAGACGACTACGGTCGTGCGCGCTCGCCGCCGCCGCCGTCCGGCCGACCCCAGACGGCCTGTCCTCCCGTCTCGCCCATCCTTCCTCTTCCGCCGCCGCCGCCGCCGCCGCCGCCGCCTCGCACCTCCAGCTACTCCCGGCCGTCGCACGCCGCCGGCACCGCCTCGGAGCCCGAGTTCCAGGCCTCGCTCGTGTCCCCCTTTCAGATTGTCGCCGCCGCCATCACCGCCGACTCCACCTCGTTCGACCAGAGCCCGGGCTCGCCCGTCATGTCGGCCGTGCGCAGCCGCAAGGACTTTGTCGACGAGCGGCTGACACGCTATTTCGGTAGGTCTGTCTGTTTTCGCACTCTCTCAGTCTCTCAGTCTCTCAGTCTCTCAGTCTCCCAGTCTCTCAGTCTCTCAGTCTCTCTGACCGCCAGCCACCCAGTTGACACAGCAAAAGGACTGGCAGGTCCTTGCCGGCCAGTCCAGCGACAGCCCGCTCAAGCTCGAAATGTCCACCTGCGATCCCGTGGCTGCCCGGCTGATTGACCACAACGACGTCGCCCGCTACTTTCAGCTGTAAGTCTCGTTTGCCCGGCGCCGTCCGTCTTCTGACTTTCCCCCCCAGCTTCTTCAAGTACCGCAGCCCCCTGATCGGCATCCTCGACCCCGTCCTGCACACGCCAGAGTACGTGCAAGAGGCCTCGTTTGTCCTCTTCTCCGCCCTCTGTGCCCTCGGCTGCGCCGTCTCCGACCGCCCGCGCGACCGCGTCGTCTACCCCGTCCTCATGTCGCTCGCCCAGGCCAACATGAAGTGGGCCATTGCCGTCTGCGTCAAGTCGCTCGAGATCATCCAGGCCATCATCTGCATGCAGTACTGGGCCCCCGTCTGCCAGAAGCAGTCCGACGACCCCTACTGGCTGCGCCTCAGCCACGCCGTCCAGCTCGGCCGCGAGCTCGGCATCAACCGCTCCGCCGTCATCGCCGAGCACGTCCAGGCCATGGCCGGCGGCGAGTCGGCCGAGTACAAGGAGCGGCTCGTGCGTGACTTTGAGCGCACCTGGCTCTGCACCTTCATGTCCGACAAGAGCTTCGGCATCATCACCGGCCGCTCCATGGGCGTCTCGCTCAAGGAGATCCCGGCCTCGGCCGGCGAGTGGTGGCGCAAGCCCATGACCGTGCCCTACGACCGCGTGCTCAGCGGCATCGTCGAGCTGCGCGGGTTGTTTGTAAGTGAACAGTGCAAACACTGTGTACGCACTGTCCTAACCTCCACAGCTCGACGCCATGGAGCAGCGCCAGCGCGTCGAGGACACGCTG
This sequence comes from Leptographium galeiforme, assembly GCA_004028395.1. Taxonomy (NCBI): domain Eukaryota; kingdom Fungi; phylum Ascomycota; class Sordariomycetes; order Ophiostomatales; family Ophiostomataceae; genus Leptographium; species Leptographium galeiforme. The sequence goes on from RQWE01000217.1 coordinate 37,254, forward strand.
CCGGCCGTCGCCCAGTGGCACGAGCAGGCGTACCGCACGCTCGAGCAGACGCGCAACGCCCGCTGCATCCCCGACGACTCGCCGTCGGGCCCGTACATCCCGCTGCTGTGCTTCTACCTCGACCACAGCATCATGGTGCTCAACGCCCAGGCCCTGCGCGACCTCATGGCCATTGACCAGACCGGCAGCTCGCCCGAGCTGCTCGAGGCCTCGGCCAAGAGCTTCACCGTCGCCAGCCGCCTGCTCGACACCACGCTGCACAACGAGGTCCTGCTCGACTTTAAGATTGGCTTCCACAACAACCAGCTGATTATGGTGTGCCATGCGGCGACGGAGATTTTGTGTGTATGTTTCTCCTTTCCTTTCTCCTTCTCCATCTCTTCCTCTCCATCTCTTCTCTCCATCCCTTCTCCATTCCTTCCACCTCTAACAACCAGGCCATCCAACGCACCGGCCTCTCGCCCGACCAGGTCGCCAAGGCGGCCGCCCAGGTCCGGGCCATTCCCGGCCACCTCGACAAGGTGGCCGCCATGCTGCCGGCGACGTCGGCTGCCCACCTGTACGCCAGCCTGGCCCGCTTCTTTGTCAGCCAGCTGGACCGCGTCGTGCGCAACACCGACACGGCCAGCGCCGACGAGCGCGCCGAGCACGACCAGGACTCGCTGCTGGTCGACTGGTGGAAGACGGTCGACGGCGGCCTGCTGGACACCACCACCTGGATGGACCTGGGCTTTCTCAGCGCCGAGCAGCACGGCGCCGGCTCCCAGGAATGGTCCATGTTTCTCTAGGGGCGGCGCATGGACGAAGACGTGCTCGGCGGCACGTAGATGGCGAATAGCCAGCAGTGGAGCCAAGGCTCCTATCACGTGCCGTCGCATCTGCATGTCGCAATGATGGACGCCAAGACGGAGGAGCATCTGGGAATGGGGGGCCAGAATAATACCTTTGAAAATCGATATCCGGCCTTGTGCCTCCTTGTTTTTGCATCTTGCGTGGCTGTACTTGTGCACGACTTTGCAGTAGAGGACAGGAACGAGTGCTGTTCAGCCGTCTAGTGCTTAATGGGCGTGCTCTACGTCGGACTTGACCAGGCTGTTCCTAGTTAGACTAGCTGACTAAGCAACTAGTTACACTAGCTGACTAAGCAAAACAGGACACATGGGCGCGACAGCTCTACACGTGACGCATTCCAGGCTCAAACACGACAAAACGTGCTCACGACCCGATGCCGACACGGTTGCGCCTGGCTCCATGCTGTCTCGATCCTCATCCCTGACGCTGCCGGCGGCGGGCGGCCGTCGGCGGTCGTCGGTCAGCTCGCGGATTTCGGTGGCGGTGTCGAGCGCGGAGCGTGGCGAGAGCGAGGCGCCGACGGCGGCCGAGCACCAGATTGAGGAGGAGATTGCCGAGATCAAGCGTTACGAGGACTTTACGACGATAGGTGGGTTGTGGAGGGAGGAGGGTTG